>CANXYI011508168.1:0-12826 GCA_948208565.1 Hura crepitans
AATTTCAGGCAATTAATGGTTAGTAGAGTAATAATATAAAGGTAATATGAATGTCAGTCTTTAAGTGGCTAGAATGAGAATTGCATAAAGGTAAAGCATGTTGCTTGTGAACTTGCATTGGTATGTATAAATGACATGGGCCTATAAAGTGATTAAATGGATAATAATAAGAACCTCAGTGTTTAAAGGTCTAGAAGGGAAATCATGTTAATCGATACATGGTGCATGTATAAAATGGCAATTGTGTGCGTAATTGACATATTTGGTTTGGTATATTCCACCACTGAGTTTTATACTCAACATATCAGTGTTTCGATGTGCTGGTAGCTGACAGAGGGGCCCACAGCATCAGACGAGGAGTACAGTGTAGCTGAACACAAGTCTTTTTGGTATATTGTCTTCTTTCTTTTATAAGATGTATAAGTTTGCACTCATGTACATATGGGGATAGGTTGTATGATTTGAATTACAGTATCATGTATAGAAAATGACTGTTTTATGAATGATTGGTGGGTCTCTGACCCTGTGATTGAGTGCTGTTGATTGAATGACTGTGATTTGGAGGACCAGAGGGTCCAATGGTGTATGTGGAGGTTATATGTTGTTTAGAAGTGATTTTCTTGCAGGTTTAGATTTGGGCTAGATAATAGGGCAGCCGTTATGCTGTCTGAATATTAAGAAATGTCTGGTAGCGCCTGACGGTGATACTCCTGAGTTACAGACACACAGGAGGATAACACACCTTATCAGTTCAGGAGGTAGAACTGGTAGGGGGTGTTACACTATAGAAAATGGCTAAATTATAGTAAATTTTTTTGAGTGATTTCTTTTAATATTTCAGCGCAACTTTATTTTTATAAGTTTTGTAAGGATGAAAAATAATTCTAAAGCTGATCAATAAAACTAAATTTTATTTGATAATTAAAAGAATTATTTGAAAATAATTTTAATTGTTATTAGCTCTTATAAAATTGATTAAGGTTTTATTAATGGTATCGAAATTTGATTTTTGCCCCAATTCAATATGAGACCTATTCCATTCATAATTATTGGACAATTATAAAATTAATTTGAATATTTTTAATGCCTAAAATTGATTATAGATGAATTGGATTAATAATTTTGTAATAGTCCTATGAACATATACTATATTTGTTATTATTAGTGATTAATAAATTAATTTTGCATTAACTAATTCAATTATTTAATTTGGATTAATTTTTTAGTCATTGTATATTATTATATATATATATGCTTGCTACAATTGGTTAAAAATCGTTTGGAATAATTATTTTACAAAGCAATGCAAATTACTTTATCGATTAATGCTAGAAATTGGATTTTTTTTGGCATTGTTCAATACAAAAAAATAAAATTAAATAATTCCAAGATTTCAATGGAATTTTTTTATTGGAATTGATGTAAATTTAAATAATTAATTGGATTAAATAATTAAAATTTTAAATTAATTACTAGTTGAACTAATAGTTTTAAGAAAAATAACATTTTCAAATATATGTAACCCAAGAATCCAAAAAATAAGTTTCAATTAGATTGAAAATTTTTCCATTTTGGAAATTGTTTCTAAATTAGAATGGATTTTTAAATATGAAATTAATTTTATTAATTGGATTAATGAGATTACTTACTATTTTTAAAATTTCACAAAGCCAAGCATACATGGCATGTTAATTTTGTAAAAGTTATAAAATAAACTAAGTTCAAACAAGTTGGATATGAAAATTGCAAGTTAATTATGTGCATTAGGAATGCATGTTAAGGTGTATATTTGGCATAATGATTAGCTATAAACAAAGACCACTGAACATCCATAAATGAGTTTAAAGCCTTTATTCTTATCAAAACACAATTTACATGTTTAATGTAACGAAAACACGATTTATTGAAATCGTTTTCGGATGTACTAATTAGGGTCCTTGTGTTGAAAATTTGGCAACATAATGTCTATACTGGGACACTATCTAATATAGTAACCTATCAAGAATAACACTTCTAAAAATTCCCTATATCATTCCAACAACTCTTAAGTCCATATGACCCTTCACAACACATTACATGGCAGCATTCTTTAATCAAGCATAAGGAAAAGATATCATATAAGTCATGAAATCTCATAAATGATTTTAAAGAAGATAAAGTGAAACATTAGTTTAGTAAGTTTTATAAAGCATAATTACATAATATAGATTAGGTCCAATCCATCGTTACACACAAGAGTGCTATCTACTAATTACATCACCTATATTATAAAAAAGAAATAGAAATACCTTAAAAACAAGGTAGCTTTTTGATCTCTTGTGATACCAAGCCTTTGATTCTAATCTATGTTCCTTTAACCTATGCATTGCAAAAATAAACATGATTTCCTAAGCTTTCGCTTAGTGGTGAATTAAACATAATATATGTTTCATGCCATGCAATAATGCAATACACACAAAATTTACATCTATATGATAATAGCTGTAACACTCATGTTTTGAGGCTCGGTAAATAGTGCCACTAGGTTTGAAAAGAGTGCCTAGAGTGCGGGGTCACTTGTATGTAAACCAAGGTAGTGGCACTAGTCATGAAACTTCGAGGGGCTTTAAATTGATGAAAAAGGCAAAATTTAGAAATTTAGTAAAACTAATAATTCATTTCAAACTATAAGCTACCCATCTGTGTAATAAAAATTTTTCAAGCTAGGAATGACCCAGGATGTGTCCAGACGGACCTTAAAGCTCAAAAATTCCATTGAGTCAATTGGTGAAAGAAATTTTAAATTTTGAGGTCATTTGCAAATTCTCGTAATTTTTAAGGTTGGCATGCAAATCAAGGTAGTATGAGAACTGCCCTATTGATAGAATTTGGCTGCAAAAATTTATAAGCATACAGAGGGATTAAAATATGTATTTTGAAACAAATAGTGTAATTTTTTGAGATTCATGGGAATTTTGGTGAATTTCTAAAATTTTGCCAAAAATAGAGCTCTTTCGAGATGCTTTGGGTGGCTATGGGACACACCTATACTTGGACAGCTCACCTAAGGGACATGCTAAGTGGCTAAGGTATTGGAAAAGTGTGAAATTCCACTTAAACAAAAAGAAAATTCCTTCCTCTTTATTGCTAAAAAATTAACTCCATTTCATGGGGAATCACCATTTTCACCATCATCCTCAAACCATATCTAAAAACTCTGACTTCTTAAATTCATTCTTAGGTGTTAAAGAGCTAGGGGAAAAGGAATCACAGTAAAAGGATATCTCTATAATTAATTAAAATTCAGTAAAGGGAGCAAGGTCAGAGGCCATTCCAGCAAGCACTTTAAGGTGAGTTATCTATGTTCCTTAGGTTTTTCTTGAGTTTTCCTTTCTAAATTTGGGTGTTTGAGGTGCCTAACATCTATGGGGATGTGTTTTAATGGACTTTGAGGTCAATTGAGGCAAATAAAAGCTTGAAGAAAAGGGGATAAGCTACTATAAATTGGCTAGAAGTGTAGTTTTGAAAGCTTAAAGTGTGGAAATTCTCCTTGCTTGCTTATATGGTAAGTGAATTCAAGTGTTCACTTCATGCCCCTAATTTTTGTAGCTTCTCTTTGGGTTTTAGAATGGTTTAAGCACATAAATTAGCTTGGATAGGTAGTTACATTGAAGCATTATAGTATATGGCTTGATGGAATGTAAATTAAATAGTTATTTAATGAAAAGAAATGAAGTTAGTGTTAAACTTTTAGTTGGTCGAGAGGTGTGCAAAGATGTTGGGATGTGTTTATAAAGCTTGATATATAAATATATGGTTGTGGTGTTGACATATGATGGAATTACTTTTAACTAGGTGGGAAATTACATGATTGGCATGAGGTGTGTGTGTAACTAAGAGCTTGTCTCATACTTGTGAACGTGCAGTTTGATGAAGTGGTCCTAAGTAATGTTTGAGGTTGGCAATACATGTATATTAGGCATATAAGGTATGAATTCATGATATGGCATGTAATAAGGTTAATTAATGTATGAATGCATGGAAACCTAGGTATTGCTGAGACATACAATGAGCTTAGGCTACCTTAAATGGCATGAAAATGTTGATCTTATGTGTACAATGTTATGTATGATAAGCATAAAAATGAGAGCATGTCTAGCTTAGTTAGTTTGGCATGAAATAAGGTAATATATATGCTTAAAGATGACATGAAATGTGTTTAATAAGTTGCATGAAAAATAAACTTAAACTTGGCTAGAAATAAGGTATGAAAAGTGGCTTATAATTTGCCTTTAAGGGCTATGGCTTATAAATAAATAATATGCCTAAATTATATGCGTAAAATAGCTATTGTAATGTGACTACTTCTAATGGCATATAAGCTTATGTTTTGGCCTTTTATGTGCCCTAATTGTTGCTGGCTTTAGGCTTATGAATGTATGAAATAAAGGGTGAAAACTACACAAAAAAATAAGGTGAAATGGGCCTTAAATTGATTGTTGCAAGAAAGGAAAGGACCTATAACTATCCTAAAATGACTATTAATTGAACCCATAATTCACATAGACAGTAAAAGGATAATAAGTGGTAACTCTGTGGGAAATAAAACTAGCGAATTTATAAAATAAATATTGGTGTAGAGATTATGATATTTTTATCGGGGATGAGAGTGGTTAGTGGAGTCGCCACCTGTCCTCTACACCAAGACCTTTGATCTTCTGCACTAGAAAGGTCCAAAATTTTAGATCTTATTTAAGCCCTAATAATATGTTGTCTATGTATATTGTAATGTTTATCAAACCCTTTTCAATTAAGCATTTATTTATATTTAAAGTATTTGTGTCTCCTTTTTCATGTATGGAAGTAAATTATGATATTTAAAGAATACAATGATGTATATTGTACATCCAAAAAGCAGGTTATTGATTAGTTGTTATTTGACTTAACAATTACCCATATTTCCATAGGAATTAGTGGTAATTGCCCAATTCCCATCTATAGGAAATTGGCCTTTATTAAAATACATTTAATTGTGACTTTTAATTAAGGAAATACAAATCCATTTTTATTAGAAAACACTAATTAATTATGTAGAAAATTATTTTATGTGAAAGTTAGGTTTTAGCATGCAAAACAATTTGTTTACTAGCTATTACAACCCCAAAAATAAAAGATAAAATGTTTATAGTACAAAACCAAAGAGATAAATTGTAGTCCTAAAATAGTCCTGCTTCTACATCATTAGGTCCATACAGACGTCAAAGAGGTTAGCCATTGGTCCATATGGACTATTGCTAAGGAAGAATTAGGTCCGTTGCATCTTTCACTCTAACCAAAGAGTCTAGTTAACAACTCAAAAAACATTGAAGCCAAGAGGTTAGATTAGGATTATTGATATGTGATAAACAAGATATGAACATACTTAAGATGGATGAATTATAGGCTATTGATTATACAAAAAAAAACTCATGCCAAGGAATCATCATATGACTTACCACGTATAGGTCCATGTCGACTACTTTCCAATTTTAGGCACATAATTAGATGCTTTTAATATCCACACATAGATATATTAATTTATGTCGATCAACTAACATTTAACATGGTATTATTGGGACGGATAATCAGGCTCATTAAATATAGGTTTGTGTGGACCAAGTTACCAAATTGACATAATTGAAATAAGGCCGTGTAAACTAACCTATATGCTTATGTCTAAAGGCACTAAGTCTATGCGAACTTAATCCTGCATGTGATAAAATTTATGTATTGAGATTAACATCACATAGCATGTTGAATATTAACTATAGGCATCAATCTTACGTCCTATATATCAAATACAATTGGCCTACTCATCATAAATAGGAGTGGGGATAACAAAGTATCACCCCACTCACAATCAATTTTAGAGATCATTAGCATATCAAAAACATTAAAGAATTCATCAATTGACCTCAGATATTACCTGGAAAAGGAAATTTCTTCAAACACTAGCATAAAAGCCTGAGGGTTTAGGTGTAGATGGTTGAAATCTCTTTTAGAACAAGCCTCCACTTTCTACCATTGGAATAGATGTAATTGTAATTCTTTTCTGAACCTCTAAAACTTTCAAACTGAACCCTTTCTCTATTGATGTAAAGAAGTATTTATACTTACTCTTTAGGTTTTTTTTCTTCTATCATCCAGAAGGGAGTCCTAATCCTTAAAAGACTCTGGCTCTTAGACTAAACAAGCAGTATTTCATCCGGAGCATTTTTCACGATAGCAAGTCCGTGCGGACTTATCCGTACTAGTCCATGTGGACTAGGCTATTTGGTATAATAGTCTGTGATCCTCATGGGCTAGGCTCTGGCATTTTCCCATAGTTAGTCCATGCAGACATGGCTCTTAGGTCTGTGCAAACCTTTATCTTGATAGCTTTGTGCTAGGTTTGAGACTTTATCTCTATCTATCATCACAGGTCAAGGTGAGGTGTCTATAGTTGCCACCACTTTGGTGTGTGCTATGTGTCAATAGTACATAGCAAAGTATCTAAGTTAAGGATACTTACCTATCAACATATTATACTCATACCATTGCTGAGTGTTCATTTACTTCAACATTGGTTGTAGATTAGCTTATAAAGCATGAACCTAAAAAGGATGGTGGATTGGCTTGTGAGGCTAAACTCAGAGATGATTGATTGAACATTGGTGTTGATCCTTAAAATAATGGATTGAACTTCAGTGTTAATCCTTGAGATGAAGGATTGAACTATGGTGTTAATCCTTGAGATGATGGATTGAACTTCGGTGTTGATCCTTGAGATGATGGATTGAACTATTGTGTTGATTCTTGAGATGATGGATTGAACTCTAGTGTTGATCCGGGGTTAGCAGATTGCATTAGGAGTTGATCATTGATAGGTATTAAGATTTTGAGTTGAACCTATAAAAAAGAAATAAAATGTTAATTTTGTAGAAAAGAGAGTAAGCTTTAACCTTTTAAAGGTATTTCTCCTCCCCTTTAGCTTTTTTGGATTTTGGGGGCCCAAGGTTCATATGGATATTATATGTAATAGTCTATGTGGACTGATCTTAATTGTGATCCATGTTGGCTTGTGCTCGACTCTCACGGACTATTATTGACGACGTCTGTATGGACTTAGCGGAGATGTAGTCCGTGCAGACCTTTATTGCAAAAGTCCATGTGGACTTATCGCATCAGCGATATAACCATCCCTTTTCTCTTTCATTTCTCTTTTCTATCCTTTCCAATCTTCTTCCCTACTCTTTTTCTCTCAAATAAGCATCTTAACCATGGCTTCTTATGTTGGCAGTGCCTCTAGTTCTTCTTTGAATGGTGCAAAAACACCCACTGTAATCGTCCTTCCACTGGGGGCTAGATCTAAGCCTTCTCCTCCTCCTCCAAAAGATATCTCCATGCTGATTCTGGTTGGTTTCATCCCTTCCATGGTTGTCAATAGGACAAGGAATGCCGCTCTTATCAATAGAGTGGCATTCGGTGACCCAACTCTAATTTTGGTGGATTTGGCGTATCATGCTTGCTCTGAGGTGTATCCTTAGGTGTTTTCATCATCTCTTACATGTTTTCTATCTGTTTTGATAAAGTTTCCTTATGTTTTTATGCTCTAAAGATTTTCTGGTCTGATATGTTTGCATGGACTAGGTAGACTAGGGCATAAAAAGTCCGTGCGGACTTAGATCTCTAGAAATGTTAGTCTATATGGACTTAGGATTTATCTTTGTATCCAGAACTCATCATGTGGTGGTGCTAGATGATTCTTCTTTTGAAGTCTGTGTAGACTTGTTATTGACAATTTTTTTGACTCTATTAATAGTCTGTGCGAACTTATGTTTGACCTTTTTGACTCTATTGATAGGCCATACAAACTTATGTATCTTCAAAATTATGGTCTGTGTAGACTTGTCTTACTTGCTTTTCTATGGTCTGACGGACATATTTTGAAATTTTGGTCTGTGTAGACTTTTGTTGACCCCTTGACTTGTTTGTTTTGCTAATGCATCTTAAGTGCGAGGGCACCTTGTCTGGTCCCCAACAATGGTACTCCACCATGCCAGTGGTGGTAAAGAACAGAATGTGTACAATTTGCTTTTAGACCTTTCATGATCACCTTATGGGTAGGTACTTTTGTTGTGATCTGTAAGCCTTACAGGCATTGCTAGATAGGTAGATGGATATTACTCATAGTTTCCATCTTCCTTTTTGTGAGATGGCAATCACACCCTATGTTTAGGCATTCATCAATGGAGCACCCTGTACAGGTCATGCTATCGCCTTTGATGCTTGCTACTGGCACCCATCCTTGTAGCTATCAGAGGTGAAGGAACTATTAGGATTTGTTCCTCAAGATAGGGTTTGTAGTATCTACTGTACAGACCTATAGGAGAGATGAGGGGAAGTGCTACTCTCGAGTGAGTTGGAGGTGGACTAGTATGCCCATTGTTTCGTGCTGTATTTGCTGGGCACCACCTTGTTCATGAACAGTAATGGTAACATGAGTTGGAGCTTCCTTCAAGTCTTAAAATAGGTCAATAAGATAGGCAACTAGAATTGTTGTTGCTTATCTTTGGGATAGATGTTCTAGAGCCTTGATATAGCCGTGTAGAGTTGAAAGAGCCACCGCTTTGTTTAGGGCTTTGTGTCAGGTGTTTTCGTAAGCCTTCATCCTTTTTAGTTATGCGCTTCTCTACAAAGTTTTATTGGTGATCTTATTTCTTATTGTTCATAGGTGTGGGCTTATAAGCTCTATTTGTTGGCTTACTCATGAGAGCTAGATGTGCCCTGCCACTATCTAGTGATGGATAGATGGTTTCGACCTACCTCTGGTCCATGGAACATGGCCTTCTTGATGTAGCATCGCTAATACCTTAGCTCCCATGCATGGACAGACGTGAGTATTTCTTACACAAAGAATATTTTTGTTAGCGTTTATCCATATGAACTAACACTTACTCATATGGGTCAATTTGGCTTAGTGGGTCTTTCCCATTGATGAGTTGCTTCCTCCTTTGTGCTTCAATCGAGGCTTATCCTTCCGTCATCTACTGCTAACCACTCTAAAGATGCACTGCTTGTTTCCAGGAGAGAGGGTGATTATTTGGCACTTTGGTCCTAATGTCTAGCTTATCCCCTTCAACCCTCCTGATTCTATGTTATTCGAGAGGTATATGGATGATTTAGCCTTCATGTAAGGGATGACCATTGGAATCCCTAGGGCCAGTTTAGTGGAAGATGGTGATGAGGGCTATGCTCCTTGGGCTGCAACTCACCTACTTCTATGGGTTCTTTATACCTCTAAACCTCTTCTATATTAGGTGAAATTCTTATGTTCTAATTCCTTTTCATGATATTTTCTAACTTGTATGAGTGGTGTTGCAACCCGCTATTATCTGTGGGGCTAGCCTATCCTTTTCAAGAAAATAGCCAAGGACTACTCCTAGCTCCCCCAGCTTTCAATTCTTGCCTCAGCTTGCTTATGGTAGAGCTTCAGGGCCATCTATTAGTCCATCACCTTTGCCTGGCAAGGTGGTAGGGACCCTTGTGGATGTGCCCGAGTTAAGCTATATGTGCTATGGCATCGATGGGGAGCTATCTTTTGCTAAGCTTTGCATAGAGGAGAGCTGAACTATGGCCTTTGACCCGAGAATACGACACTGGTAAGGTCATCGATTTTGCTACTTACATTTCTTAAATATTTTTGTTGCATATGCCTTATATTTCCTTTTCTTTGATTAGGTGAAGAAGGCTCTAGTGGAAAGGACTGCCCGAATTGTAAAAGCCTTTAGAAGGGCTATGATCAATGAGACATGGGCGCTAGCTGTAAGTAGTTACTCCTATTATGGTGAATTTGATGCATGTCATGTGTGTTATATGTCTTTACATATATATGTATGCTATGTATGTTATGTACATTGTATATGTTACCTATGCATGTATATGTTATGTATTTGTTTGCATGTTTCCCATGTCATGTATATTACATGTGTATGCATGTTACATGTCATGTATGTTATGTATGTTACATGTTATGTATATAGATATGCCATGCTACATTGATCCTTCACTTTTTCTTATAGAATGAGTTGTCAAGGCAGGTAGCTACACTATACGAAGCTCGAAAGAATATTAAGGCTTATAAGGTTGCTGAGAGGTTTGTGATTTCTTCTGAGGATGAGGACACGAAAGAAGAGGACATCTTTGATGGATAGATTAGGGGGCACCTTTCCTTTCATTTTTTTTATGGTTGTTGTATGGGGGTATGATGTGAGGCCTCCTTCCTTTTAAGGATAGGATTTGTTGTTTCTTATCTTTGTACTCTTAAACATTGTTCGTACAATTTAACCTTTTCTTCTTAAACACCTTTATCTTTGAATTTCATTTAATCTTGGATGCTTTATTTTTCTTTTGTGCCCTCATATGAACCTGTGGTGTTTTAGTCCGTGAGGGCCTAAAATGGTCATTTTGGTTCGGGCAAACTTGGTTAACTTAGTTTGGCCAAACAGTTCACAAACATGGTCACGGACATTGCATGGTGATGATACAGACTTTTATTTCTTAGTCCATGTAGACTTTGGCACTATTTTCTAAGTCCATATAGACCTTCTCGCATGTCTTAGATTCCTATTCCTAATAGAAAAAGGAATGGGAAGCCTTGGCTTATAAATACCTTCCTTTGTTAGTCTTCTCACCTTATTCCCTATATCATGTCTTCTTTCTGCCTGAAGTTGTCTAAGATTTTAGAATCCAATGCTCCTTGGGCTTCCCCCATTCTTGCTTCTTTTTTGGCTCGCAGGTTTCTAAAGAAAGTTCGGATTGACCTCGATTTCTTAAATGCTACGGCACAACACTGAGACCCTATTTTCCTTGTTTTCACCTTTAGTTAATAAGAAGTTTGTCCAACCCTAGAAGATTCTACCACTATTTTGGAATACAACATTACTACTACTACCCCTTTAGCCTTGCCTTTTTTTGAGGATCACTACCCAATGGACATTGTTCTAGCTCTAAACTTTTCTCTAGTTATGGCTTGTAGAATAGTGCCTAGGGTAGGCTCGATTTCTTTGTATCCAATCATAAACCATACCATTAAATCTCTATCTATTCAGCGGAATGGGCGAAGTGTATCTTATTATGCCTTCTTGGAAATTAGCTCAATTTCACTTCTCACAATGAATGTTGTGATTTTAGGGTTTTTTACCTTCTTACTGCAACATGTTCTGGCTACAACCCTTTTAGCATCTTTTTAGCTAAAATGATCCATGGTTTAGATGCACTAACAAAAGAATACATTGATTTCATAGCTCAAAGTCCACTTCTCTTGTAGGTATATATTATGGATTTTTTTTTCACTTTGCTATGACCCTAACTTTTGCCTAGTACGCCAATGACAGTTTTCGTACTAGCAGGTCTGCCTAATTTTTGCTTAGGTGGTCCTTTATAGATTTTTAAACCTAACGACCCCTTTTTTTTAGATTTGGTTGGAAGAGAAATTAAGGTTAATCATTCCTCCACTTAAAAGACTTTGGGTGAAGTATGGCTATGAGAGGAAGCTAATAATAAAGTGTAACTCCTTTGACTAGTGTCTTTCATGGCTTGACACAGCTACTTCAATGCGATGGAGGTGTCCTTAGTGGAAATTAACCACTTTACCCTATCTTTCCATGTAGGTTGTGTTCCCTTGATCAAGTTAAGACTTGCTACCTTTTACAGTCCTTCGCATATATTGCGACAGTTCAGTTTAATACAAAGGATATCCACTGCGCCTCTAGGATTCCATGGTGGCCTTTTGACTCATCACTTCCTATGCTATTTCCTTGATTTGTGGAAGCAATGTGGCATCCTAAGGGATGTGCCTAATTACATAATCAATGTTATTAATATAGATGAATCATACAGCAAGTGGATTTTAAGTGATGCTAAAGACAATATATCACTAGCATTGAAAAGGAAGACTGAAGACAATATTCCTAATTCTGAAAAGAAACAATGTATATAGAATTTAGTTGCTTGTATGACCCCTTTATAGATGGGATTTTGTGTACCAATGATTAAAATTAAAGCATTTTTTATCACCAACTACATTTAAGACTAAGCCTATTAATCTTGGTGAATGTATTAATCTCCATTAATAGTACTGTCATTACCAATTAGCCTTAGCAGGTTTTCTTGATTAGACATTTTCTCTCGAATCTCTTAACTTTTGTATGAAGTGCCTTGTTGGTTTTCACCTCATCAGGGTGCCCTAACTTTTGCCTAAACCGCCTTATTTAGGTTTTCAACTTAACGAACTTTTTTTAATAGAATTACTTTTTTAGCCTATCTACGTTAACTAGTTCTAATAATTCATTGCTCTCTAAATCTAAGATCTTGATGCGCTTATGCTTGAGCACCTTTTTGACCTTTTAAGGACCTTCCCAATTGGGTTTGAACTTTGCCCTAGGATCGGACAGCAATGGCCTAACCTATTTGAGCACTAAATCACCTTCTCGTATGGTTCTAGGTTTGACCTTCTTATTATAAGCTCTCACAATTCTCTTATAGTATAATTGCATGTGATAGAGAGCTTTGAGCCATTTTTCATCAATTGGTGCCAGCTCTTCTAGTATAATTGCATATGATAGACAACCATTTTTCTCTAGGGACATGCTAAAAGGTGCATTGATCGAATCCTTTAGTAAGGTCTATGAGAATTCTGACATATTTGCTTAAGTTCTCATTTTTGACTTCCTAATCACCTCTTCCCTGTTGGGTGACCAGTATTGAGTCTCCATAGGTAGCAACCATTTTTGCTCTTAGCTAATAGAAAGTTTCAAGACCATAAACA
>CANXYI011508328.1:0-16866 GCA_948208565.1 Hura crepitans
TGTAAGTCTTTGAGGGTTACTTTCATAATTGCATTGTTTGAGTATTACTTATTAAATGCATAAGCCAACTCTTCCTAGTTTATTTTGGTCTTCCTTTCTAACCTATGGTACCAATCTAAGGCTTGCCCAATTAGAGACATACTAAACAAATTCACTATTTATTCTTCTAATAGGTCAATCGACCTCATGGCTAGTGTATACTATTTCAAGTAAGTCCTCAAGTTAGAAGTGTAATCAAACTTGCTTAAATTTGGCATCTTGAATTTGTGGGGCATGGCATGATCAGGCTTCAGATTGATGTCTTTTAGGTTGATGTCTTTACCCTCAGTCAGTAGGTGACTCATGGCATCTAGCTTTTTGTTCAACTTTTTAATAGGATTTTCCTTGTCATACTTAGGTGGTGGAACTCTATTATAGCTAGGCTTAACAAGTAGTATTTCTTTATCAAAAAACTGGTCATTAGCCATCTATTTATTGTTAGTAATAGGAGTTTGACTTTTATCTTACTGGGCATAGATACTGGATAGTGAAGTGGTTATGGTAGCTATCATCCCTTCCTCAATTCTGAAGGATGGTAGAGGAGCTAAAGTAAGAGCTAGAGGTGGTGGTGGAGCAGCAGTATTCCTTAACAATTCTACTATCTACTGCAACAATGCTGGTGAGGTTTGAGCTTGTGGCTATGGCTGTGATGGTGGCTAACATACAGCCTCACTCGGCTCTAGTGTGGCTACACTCACTTCTGGGCCATGGATAGTGGTAAGAGCATGGCTAGCCACCTCTTTGCCCTATTCTATGGGGTCTGTTCACTCAATGCATATCACTGTACAAAAATACTTATCAGCTTCATGCAGTGTAGCTTTTACACAAATACAAAATCTTAGACCTTAGCACTCATGTATAGTATGCCTCAGAATGCCTAAACCTACTTTAATACCACTAAATGTAACACCCCTTGCCCATTCTTGAAGGAAATAGACAAAGTGTGCTACATCCTATAGGTCACCCATCCTTAAATTACACTAACGTTCATTCGTTTAACACTTACAACTTATTGAACATCTCTATCCTATCTTGACTTACTAGTGGTTATTACTATAGAACCTACTAATACTACTTATTTTATTCTAGTAAAATGCCAGTTTATGTCTATTATTTATTTTATAAAAATTTGGACAACATGACAGCTACCTAGGTGAAAAACCAAAAATTTTTTCTGCACAAAAAGCACTTCTATAACATCCTAGTATCAATCTTTAACTCTTGGACCCTTCTAGTCTACCAATACAATCATCAACATAGTCACACAATAGTCATAGGGTCTCAGACCCATAGTTATCCGATAACTAAATAGGCATACATGTGTATATATATCAAAGTTTAAGTTCACATAGATACATACTATTCATTGTATAAGTATCCATAATATACATCTACTAGCTAACTCTAAACCCCTACATACATGAGTGCATTCTATAACATAACCAAACGAGTACAAAAATATACCAAAAAGGAACTTAGGAATAGCTATGCTGCATTGATAAAGCTAGACAACTACCCTATCTATAGCTTACACATCAAAACACCAACACACTAAGTATACACTCAATGGTGGAATTGACGCCATAAATATACATCATAAATGAGAACACACATATAAGGTCACATACATAGGCATACAGACATGATAACCATTTTATTTCAAATTTATCAGGTCATATACTAGTTATATGCTAAATCTTATAGTGCCTTATCATGCAAGCAACTAGTTCATATACCATTTGATTAACTCAATTATTTAAACTTATATATTTATTTAATTATCAAGTAATGTCATATTTATTTACTCTAATGTTATTTAAGCCCATAATATATAGACTACACTTTAAGACATCAGATAGCGGGATCTATCCTGTGTAGTGGCCCATATTTTGGGCCTCAGTAGTTGTACCTACCTTGTTCGATAGCATGGATCATTTTATAGACCTCCCAATACCAGTCTAGTAGATAGCAAGGACCAGTCTATGGACCTCCTAGTATCTATAAGTGGGATAGTAAGGATCAACCCCATGGGACCTGCTAATACCCTAAGTCAATATCTCTAGTACAACACGAGTGGATAGCAGGGATCAGCCCCATAGGATCTCCTAATATCCACATGAAGACAATAGGTAGTAGGGATCAGCCCACGTGAACCTCCTAATACCCAAGTGTGCAGGGTTCATCCTCAAAACATCAGTAGTTGCACTCGCCATCACCTCAAACAATAGTGGCCTTAGAAGGACTAACCTGCCTAGTAGTTGCTAACTCCCTAGTTAACTAATTAACCTATCCAATGGGTGTCTAATTGATGGGCCATGCCACTATTTATTATTCACTCATGTAGTTATTTTTTTATTTTTCACCTTATCTCATGTCACTAATAACAAATATATTCATTTTACACACAATTCCCCATTTTAGGTCGTTTGCTGCAAAATCACTATTCATTTAGTCATTTTTGCGTAAGTTACTATTCATTTGGTCATTTTCCAAAAATTATGCTTTCCATATCTCTAAGCATACTAATCAAAATTCATCATTTCTACTACCATTTCATCTCACATTCATCATCGATCTATTTATCAGCATCATACTAACAATTGTACACATGTAATCACCATTTCACATATCATTATCTATATTGCCATTACCCCTCATTTTAGGTCACCATTTCTTAAGCTACCATTCTATGCATCTCATTATGAGTATTTATATTACTAGCATGAATTTTACATCTCATTTCTATGTCAAATGACATGTCTAGCATGTCATATACATGAATACACATACCATGCCATATATGCACACCATTTGGCCACACATAATCACTCATCCAATTCATGCATACAATGTTATTTTCATACCATTAACACAAATCACACTATCCATTTACATCAATTCCATGCCTAACCCTAAGTTACACCATTTCCATACATATTTTTACATACCAGATCATGCAAAACTATATGGCATGCATCAATTGAGTCAAGTACATATACCTAAGGTGTGAAAACACCCCTTTCTCCACCACTTGAAGGCCTTTAATGGTGTTCTCCTTCAAGACCTTCTATTTGACCTAAACATAAAGGATTTTACATTAGAAAAATTCTCAAAAATTCTATACAACTCCAAATGGAAATCTAAAACCATAGGATTTCATAGAATAACCTAAGCTACCTAAAACAAAAATAAAAATTAAATTAAAAACACTTGCACCCAAAATTAGTACAATTCACCAAATAGCAAAATCTCACTTTGTAGCTTCTTTTTCTGATTTCTATCAGTGGAATTAGCTTTAGGAGATTGTGGAGGTTAAGAAACATATGTGGAGTGTAAGATTTGGTGGTGAGAGGAGAGAGAAATGAAGAAAAAAGGAATGAGAGAGTGTGTGAAAAGTGTCACCTTTGGGAGATTTTTGGGAGGAGCAAAGCACTCCCACATGTGCACCCCTTCTTATAGTAGTAGGGTGGATGGCTCATACTGTGCCATATGGTGATCCAACGGTCCGTATTCTCTTAATTTTTATTTAAACTTCAAAAATTTGAAATTCCTGTAAACCTCCAAAAATAGCCATTTTAGTTTTAAAAATCCTCGATTAGTTCCATTAAGAGACTCATAAAATTTCAAGTCAAAATTCCATCGATAGCTATAGTTACTATTCACTTGCTAAAATAAAATATTCCAAATAAATATCAAATGGTCTTGAAAAATTAAAATTCCTTCACCACCATATAGATTGGAATTTTTAAGGTTCAAGGTATGGTATTTCGAGTTTATCTAGGCACATCACTAGGCTATCCTAGTATAAGCTGGTTTTATGTCACTATTCACTAATTCTCAACCTGAAATGATTTATTAGTTTTGCTAAATTTTTAAATTATTTTATTTTGTCCATTTTTTGGCCTGCCAAAGTTTTATGACCAATATGCCCCTTTTTGGCCTTATTAAAGTGCCTTGACTCATAGGGAACACTATTCATGCCATAGAGGTACTATTCATGAAACTTGGACTTACGGGCATTATAATTCCTTTCCTAGGTGGGATTACTTAAGCATAATCAGGGGATACATAGGTTCGATCATGGGCTTCATTAGGCCTAGTCTCTCATATTTAAAGCCATGGATGTAAAGGTTTGATCATGGGCTTCATTAAGCCCAGTCTCTCATATTTAAAGCGTATACAAAGGCAATGGCCCGTCACATTTAATTCTCATTTGATATGAAATTAGGCTAGGTCTATTCCAATTAAAAGGCCTAATAGACTTAACTCCACATCAAATAAGGTTAAATGTAATAGGCTTATATAATAGTCTTAATTTAAGTCATAAGCACTTAGGGTCATACAACCTAGGGGAAGTTACTAAGTTTGACTACATAGGCTCATGGTTTAGTCAAAAGGCTTATGGCTCCCACAGGTAGGGGTCCCCCATAAATAGGTCTTCACAATCAAGGATAATAGCGACTGATTAGTTCACTGTTTCATATACTTAAAGGTATAAGGCTTGTGAGTGATAGATATGTTAGCAATTCCCAATTTGTGAATGGAAAATTGAGTCATGGTTCACAGCACCATCTAGGGTAAACGGGATTTAGTTTATATAGAACGAAATACATAGAACTAATAAAAATTAAAATATTAGAAGGCATATTATTTGGGCCCTTTCAGATTTAATTCTCATTCCCTAATGGAGTCACCACTATAAATTTATTGTATTTTATCAGGGATAAGAGCGATCAATGTTTGGAGTTTCCAACTGGCTCTACAACTAGGATCACTGATCTTTTGCCCAAATAATGTTTAAAATTAAATCTTATTAATGCCCCAACAATATGCCTTCCTTTGTATTCTAACATTTATCAATCCCGTGTCATACAAGCAAGCATCTAATTAAAGCATTCATGTCACCTTTTCATTTAGAGAAAGTAAATAACATATTGAAATATACAATAAGCATATCTACAAATTATACATCCAGAAATTAGGTCATTTATTAGTAGGTGTTTAACCTAACAACTACCCGTAATTCCATAAGAATTGGCGGTAATTGCCCAACTCCCATCTCTAAGAGATTTGCCCTTGTTAAAATATAGTTTTCAAGTGACTTTTATTAAAGAAAACTCAAAACTATTTTATTAGGAAAACACCAATTAATTAATTAAAAAAATTTTAATGGGAAGTTAAGCCTTTCAGGTAAAACAAATTGTTAAACTACCTATTACAACCTAAAATAATAATGAGAATTAAAAAGGCCAAATGAAATAGCATAAAGCACATAATAGGTCCCACCTGTATGTTGTTAAGTCTGTACAGACCCTATATGGGTTTTAATGCAGACTGCATGTAAGGGTTACTATGTCCATCCAGATCTCTTATCTTACTGGAGTGGTCACTTGCATACAACTCAAAAAATAGGTCAGATGCAACATATAATGGTCTGTGAAGACTTAAAAATAAACTCACAACAATTTACTTAGCATGCATATGAAGGAGTCATGATACAAGAGAAGAATTATCACTGGGGAAAACTACAAACTTTATTGGTTGTGGAGGACATGAACATATAAATGCAAGGACTAAGACCACATAGGTTATCCATATTGGTTGCAGTCCTCTTGAGAGAGAGAGTTCGTACAAACTATAAAAAATATCATAGATAAACATAAGACATAATCATCCGTATGAACTACATTCCTCATGAAAGGGAGTTTGTATGGACCATTAACCACAAAGTATAACCATCTATACAAAATACATTCCTTATAAAAGGGAGTCCATATAAACATATGTTAGTTTTATCATGCCAATAAAGTTCATATGATAATCATGCAACATAGCAACATATAAATATGTCAAACATAGTAGATATAATACACCATACATAAGATATTATTAAAATAGTGTTAAATATTAGTCTACTTGGATGTTCAACTACATATATATCAATATATTTAATCTGTGTGGACTTGAACATGCTTTATGATAAGTCCATGCGATTAAGATTAAAATTATAGAATAATCACAATATGCCAAGAGTCAAATATACATAATAAAATGGTATAGAACAATGACATACTCCTATTATCAATCTATGGATTACATGAAATCACCTCACTTAGGATCAATCATGGGAAATCATAGGTCCATATAAGCAATATGCATGCATATCATATGTATAGTAAGAGACCTCTGATCTTACCTTTTGAAAAAGCTCTTAAGCAATATCATAAGTATATAGGACTTTGAAAGAATGGAAATTTAGTATAGGCTAAAATCTAAAAATGTAAATCCTACTATCGAATAGTTAGGTTTTGGCTTCTAAAATTGCCTCTCTTTTCTCATACCTAAAAAGGGTATTTATAGGTTTAGTAGAGGGCTCTCCCATCAAGAAAAGGTAAAATTCTTTTTGGATTAGGAGACAAAGTCAGAATAGGAAGCTTTCTATCGATAAGTTCATGTGGAGTTGGGCTACTTAATCTGTGTGGACCTAGGTTGTGGGCTTTCCCGCCAATCTATGGGCTTTGGGCTAGACGTGGGCTTGGACTTGTTTAGGCGGACCATGTGCCTGGGCTAGGTAGAAACTAGGTAGGTGATGTAGACCTCATGGCATTATGTCCAAGCAAACTAATACCATGCTAGTCCGTGCACACTAGGTTCCCAAGTGGCTTATATTATTGCTTTGAGCCTATCTATGGTTATCATCATAGGCCCAAAAGGGTAGGGCATCTATAGTGACTTGCTTAAGAGTTAATATACAAAACCATAAGGTTAGACTTCCACACTTAACCCACTTACTTCCATTTTATAGCAATAGTGTGACCCAGGTATTAGGAAATACTATTCATACCCTGAAAAATACTATTCAGAATACCATGATTTTTTGATGTTACATTTCTTCCCCACTTAAAGGAAATTTTGCCCTCAAAATTCTCAAATAATCTAGCATACTTGCATATTGACCAATGCACATACTTTGCTCATTAAGCTTTTAGGTTCCATATAATTTTTTTGTTGCTGGCTTAACTTATAACAACCTTTTCATCATCCAATACTTAAGCTTATCTATCATTTTATCATTCATCATATCTAGTGTCCATATTTTCTTCACTTCCCCTCTTATGTATTTTTATAGGGGTCTATAATGTATATAAGCTCTGTCCTTTAAAACTTTTATTATTACACTATACATCTAATACATCTATAATTACTCATTTGTTTTATCTTTACATGAATAGATCATCACACTTTTACTACACCCCTCTAATCCAAAGGTTCTTAATAACCAATCTTCTATTAATAAGACCATTATAACAACTTTTATCAAGCTTAACTCTATATATCAAATTCCATCTATCTCTTAAAGTTCACCATCTTTTCTAACTCATAATATCCTTTTTAAACATACTTGTATCATATATACTTCAATCTAATCTTATTTCATTCACTTGTATAAGTGTTTCCTATCAATTTCCCACTTGATTTAGGCAAAACACACATATAGGATGTATATGATATGGTTATGCATATATGATGATGTAAATGATGATAATGATGCAATGCAATAATTTATGCTTTTATGTTTATGCTCAATGATGTGATGCATAACCTAGCCCAATATCTTATGCATAGGTACCAAAAGGCCTTAAATTGTAAGGGAATTGATAGGTATGCTAAGAGCATTAACTCCTAAAATCATTAAACTATAACACCCCTATTTAATTCCCTATGAAACCCGATAGGTGATGTCACTTCCCATATGGTTACCCACCCTAAAATTTCTCCAAGTCCTTATTCATTTAACATTTATGATTTTATTTATTTATTAGACATATATTTCCTAAAACTCCAATCTAATCCTCAAACATTATCATACAGGTCATAAAAATCATCAAAATCCATTTTTTGATTAGTAATTAATTTATCTAAAAATTTAGGTAGCATAATGGTTGTCCGAGGAACATTTCCAAAAATATACACCTATGAAAAAGCACTTTAAATAATATCATCCACATCTATCATCACCTAGACCCTTTTGGACCCCCATCATTATACATCATCATCCATATCTTAGACAACATAGATCCTCAGGCCCATAATCATAAGAAAACATAGAAAATAAAACATTCAGATAAAAGGCCTTTTATACAATCATCTACTTTAAGCTTACCACTTACAGACAACTTCAACTACTATGTTAACTATGCCTAAAACCTATATTATATACATGAGTGCTTTCTATAAACCATTAAAAGAACAAAACGTATACCCTCAACTGCTTCACTGCTACACTACAAAATCTGTAGAGGCTATACACTATAAAATCTTCAACTAACTATGCACCGAAACACGGATATGCTAAGTATGAAACTCAGCAGTGAATTTGATATAATAATAACATGTCATGCAAGCATACATGCATATCACACACATCATGAGTGCATACTACATCAGATGAAGTCCATGTCATAAAATAATATTTTATTATCTTATCTCATTATTTAATTTATCAATCTCATGCCATTATTTTATCTGTTCATAAGTCCCATTATTATAGACTATCCTAGTTCATTAAATTTCTTTTTATTATTTAGGCCCAACTAAATAGATGACTCTTTAAAACACTAGATAAAAGGGAAATCCAAAGTTATGCAGTGGCCCACATTTTAGACTTCTATAGCTACACCTAAAAAGTCTAATAGCAAGGATCAGTTCACAAGAACTTCCCAATATCGAAGTAGGGATTAGTCTGTGGACCTCTCAATATCCCAAGAATTAACATCAAGCAAATAATAGTGGATAGCAGGGTTCAACCCTATGGGACCTCCCAATATCCATAGTTAAGCAAATGGGTAGCAGGGATCAATCCTATAGACATCTTAATTCCAAAGTGTGTAGGGCCCAAATATTAGGACCTCGATGGTTGCACCTGCCTATAAAATCACACTAATAAGGCCCAGAAGGACCAATATCTCTAGTACCTACTAATCCCTAGTTAACCAGTCAACCCATCCAGTGTGCATCTAACTAATGGGCAAACTATCCTTTAATTATTTTTACTCAATTATGGATCATTTATTTAATTTATTTCCAGGTGATTAATACATAGTTATAAGTCCCATTCATAGGTCCATTTCTAATGGCACATTTACGGGTCTGTTTATTTTTTGGGACATAATTATAGGTCAATTACCACTATTCATTTGACACTTTCTCATGCCATTTTAAGACTCCTTTACATGCCATACTAGACCACATATGATCTCAAACTATTCATCTCAATATGTCAACAATATTAATCTCAAACTGTCATCAAACCAATTAAACCAAATGTTCAAATTACATACCATTTTTCAACCCATTTTAGGTCACTTTTAGGCCAATTTAAGTGCTTTTCTTTCACACCATTTCCATACCATTTTTACACCAAATTAATAACACATTTACACTACCTTTATTTACCATACATTATACCATGTTTATACGTATGATTACTTACATTTCATGCCAAATACATATCACACACCACATGTTCCCTTATTACACATCATGTACCATGCCATACATACATGCCATGCCTTGACATACCATTCAGCCATTTTGAGATCATGTATATACATATGTTTTTCTCACTAGTTTCACATACACACAATCATTTTCACATGCCAACAACATTATGGCACATTCACGCACACATGCCATGCCTACACCTCTCAGCCATGATGACACTAAGCACACACACATGTTTCTCTCACCAATTTCACACATATACACTTCCATATTCATGCTACACATTTCCTTTCCCATCATTTACATTATGTATACATGCCATACCATTCATGCCATGCCATACCATTATGAACATAACCCTCGGCCATATGAACATTATGCACTTACATAACCTTTTCTAATCTAATTCACATCCAAATCAACATTTTCACATACAAATGACATTATGCCATGCTTATATCAACATTCCACACACACACACATGATCAAACATGCAATTCCATACACATTTTCATGGTAATTCACATACAATTACATCATGACATGCTAGTATTATATCAAATTTACATACGTAATGAATTCTTGAATCCTTTCTCACACTTGGGTAGCTTTAATTCCTTGATTGCTCACTAATTTGCCTTATGCCTACATAATTGATCTCTAACTTAGAAAATTCACTAAAAATCCTAACAAGCTCCTATTTGAAAACTAAAAACATGGCAATTCTTAAAATAATTGGGACTACACAAAATTAAGATAAAAAGCAAGAAAAGAACACTTACACATAACTTGAATTTCATGGCCACCATACCCCAAAACTTGAAATTAAGCTATTATTTTTCCACTTCTATGGATAGCTATAAAGTCTAAAGGCCCTATGGATAATTTTTTGCATAATTATCATGATTTTTGGTGTGGATTTTGTTATGGTTTGGGGATGTTTAAGGCAAAAAAGGGTGAAAGAGAGGGCTAGAATTGGCATCAGTAATGTAGAAGGAGAAAATCAAGGATACGAGAAAGGGGTGACTTGGCATAGGAGTGGAAGTCCATATGGCAAAAGGGGTATTTACATAAGTGAGTGGGTGACTCGGGTGGCGACACATGGTGATCGAGCAACCCGTAAAAACTTAGTTTTAACTATAACTTCGAGCAATTTTAAAAATTCATCTAGACCTCCAAAAATCATCATGTTGGTTCTAAAAATCCTCGATTAGGCCTATTTAGAGCCTCATAAAATTTCATGTCAACATTCCATCAGTAAGTTAGTTAACTAATTTCTCAAAAAATAAGCAAATTTCAAAAATTATCGAACGATCTCAAAAAATTAAAATTCTTTCAACAGTGAACTCAGTGGAATTTTTAACCTTTAAGGTATAATATTTTTAGGCCTATCTGGACACATCCTGGGTCAATCTCGACCTAAGTCCATCTAAGGCTAAAATTCACTAGCTTATAGCCTAAAATGAATTATTGGTTTTGCTAAATTTTTAAATTCTTTTGTTTTGCTTATTTTATAGCCCTTTAAAGTTTCATGACCAGTACGCACCTTCTCAAGCCCCACGAAGGTGTCTTGTCTCCCTAGGAACATTGCTTGTGTCTTAGAGGTACTATTTATAAAGCCTCGATTTACGAGCATTACATTAAACACTCTGCCATCATATTTAGCTTATAATCACTTTTTATTATACCACTCCCAATTGATACTTGATATGTTCTCTTTAATTCTATAATCATCATGTTATCCTCCCTTACACCATTTATAGTCCATGTCTTAACATGGTTCTTTTCTTCATATATCTATTATTAGCCAAACTCATACCATAATTCTTGGAATCTTTTGACAATTCTTTTCCCATCTCTACTTCTTTCTGTGGTCATACAAATTAGCTATATCTATATCCTTTTTTATACCATAAACTAATTAATTTATCTATGTCATCAAGTTATGTACTTTATATAGCTTCAGCTCCTTAACACTCGTATATTCTTTATACTCTTTCTTACTCTAAGGAACACCTGAATTAGAGCTTTGGTACCACCCAAATGTGACACCCCATACCCGTTCTGATCGCTAGACCATAATATAGAGTAACACATAACAAAAATCTAACTCACTCTATTTAGACCTCTTACTTAAGATTAATATAACTTGAAGCCATTCTAATGTGTAACTTATTATATAAACTTATCAAAACTTATCTTAACATAAACCTTGTCTAAGGTTTACTATTCATGATCTTCATGTCAAAATTTCGGTAGCATAACGACTATACTAGGATATTATCCCAAATAGTAACCTATATAAAATAACACTTTTAATATATCAAAACAAAACTCATCAACATTTCCTTCTATCTGACCATCTAAACTCAACATGATCTCAATCGACACACACTTATAAACCAACATTATCTCATAAACATTTTAACCATAGATATATAATATCTCTCTAATCATCATATATCAATACCCATCAAAAATATATCCTCATATATACATACATAATACATGTTCACCTAAACTTTTGATACATTACAAGCCTATAATCCGTACATCAAAATACATATGAGTGCTCATATAATCTTTTTATTCTTTCTTTATATAGCAAACAAAACTATATAAACAACATCATTTGTGACAGCTTTATTGACTTTCTTAAGAAATTTAATAAATGGCACGCTTCCTACTTGGTCACCTATCATTGAATTACCCCAGAGTTCATTCGTTTAATACCTATGAAAAATTCAACTATTATTTGTATCGTACTTTATTCTTGGGTCCACCTTTAAGGTACATTGGCTTAAGGTCGGATGGATATATGAAATCCACTAATAGGCCATTTTATTTAATATAAAAAAATTCTGACAGCATAATGGCTCTCTAGGTGCCATCCCAAAAATTCCACATATATAAAATAGTTTCAATGTTCACATGTCCTAATTTACTAACCATAGACCTTCTTGGTCCATCAATTATCATAATCACATAGGCCTCAGGCCCCATATCCAACTCAAAATAAAATTTAGGTCATCTAATCACACAGGTAATTATTTATCTCACAAAGGACTATTTATACATATCTCAATTTCTTAAATTTCAAAGAACAGCAGCTTCAAAATATGTTGACACATAACCTATAACTATTACATGAGTGCCTTTAAATATAAGAAAAATACATAACTATAAGCCTTTATCGTCCTTGCTACTACACTGCACATGTCTTGAGGCCTGACTACTATGCTTGCTTACTTGTGCACCAAAACACTGGTACGTTAAGTATAAAACTCAATGGTGAATTTAATCAATTAAAAGTAGGTCTCACATATTACACACAAGTAGTTTAACGTATCCTTATTATAAAATTCATACATGTCAAAGTCAAATGAAAGTTGTATTCTTTTGAAATTAATTATATATATTATTTTAACCCTTCTATAAAATAATCTCATTCAGGTCGCCACACTAACTTCATTAAGTGATTTATATAACTATTTAACCCTTATATTAATATTAAATGGGGACACAGTCTTTGCCAAAATCATACGTATTATTTATTTTCCTTATTCCTCAATTAATTACACATAAGTCCTTGTATTATCTCATTCGACTAATTCATATACCTTACGTGGCATTTATTTTAGTGTCAATTAAGAGTACCCTATTTACTTGGGGTTAAGTATAAATTTTTCCTCACTTTAATAATTCTTTGTTCCTTTTTTGTGTTAGTGTACAACCTTTAACCATATAATTTAACCAATTTATTCATCTAGTTAAATTGTTTTAATAAATAATGTTTAAGTTATAAAGCAGGCCCTATTAAGTAGACTACCCTAAACACACTAGACCAAAAAGGGAACTAAAATACTATGTAGTGATCCATATTCCAAACCTTAACTGATGCACCCACCTAATCAAGTCATAGCACTAAAGGTGCAAATAACATGATGTGGTCTATCTAACAAACTAGTACAGTGGCCCTTTAGGACCTTAGCCACTGTACTAGCTATGTTTAAAGATCAGTGATGTAACAATCTAGTCTACCTAGTAAACTGGTCTATCTAATAGACTAGTGCAGTGGCCCTTCAAGACTACGCCACTGCACTAGCATAATTAGGTAAATGGCATCAACTGTGCAAAAGCACATGATTGTCTATCTAAAAAATTAGTACAGTGGCCCCAAAATGGACCTAGACCGTTATACCGACCATGCCTAGAAATCAGACAGTGTAGCAACTGCTAAATTCCTAAGTTGACCGATCAACCCATCTATTAGGTGTCTAACTAATGGGCCATTAACCTTAATTTATGTTTATTTCTTTACTGATTATCTTCTTGTAAGATTATTGAATGAAAAACAAATAGATATAAATTTTATTGCATAGTTTAATTTTAGCTTAGTCTAGTATAGCCATAATTTAGATAATATTAGGTCAATTTCAATTTAAATTTTTAGGTCCTATGATGGCCAACATTTCCAGTATATTATTCTTAGTTTTCTTACATATTAATTTCTATTTAATTGCCATTTACTATCCAGATATATTTTTGGTCCAGGTAATGGTCAATTTTAGATAGTTATAGGCCATTTCTCTATTTTGCGATAGCCTTTTTTAGGTCCATTTCTTAACCTTCTTCATTACAGTTTTCACAATCAAATTCACATTGTTCATAGGCATAATGCCAACAAAAATTATGCCATTTATAAGGCCATAAAATAGGCTTTCTAGCCATTCTATCATGTAGTCCCACATAGCCCTTTTTAGGCAAAATTTTAGATGCATAGTTGAGCCATTTCTTTAGTCTATCTTTTAACTCAATTTATACCATATTTTAAGCTAATGTTCAAGTCAATTTCTTAAGCCTTTAGCCATCCTTTATGATTATTTAAGGCATTCATTTTATGCCCTTTTTAAATAATTACATTAAACTAGATGGTACTAAGTAACTTTAACCCAAACATTTTTATGTCATTATACTTTATCAAGTTTATACATTACACGAAGTTTATTTACATTATAAGTAATCATAAGCCCAAGGTTAAGTCTATCTATGGTTTCAAATGACCCTTAATGTAGTCTTAAATTCCATTTAAAATAAATGCACCAAAGGTCTTCATCATGGGTACCCTTTTATGCCATAATAGCTCACATTTTGAACTAGTTTAGCTACTTGAATTCTAATTATTTTAACCCACATTCTAACTAGATTTCACATGGATATTCTTCATCATTGCATAACCATTTCCATGCCACAAGCATAAATATATACACCCATATACTACATGTCATTCATTATTAAACTTGTGTGTGACTACAAGTAACCACCTAAAATCCACACATCATGGCCATTGCCCCCACATATTTGGCCATGACCATAATCTACCTAAGGCATGACCTATTTCATTAATTCACTACCCAAGCTTATATGTTATTATTATTATGATTTTTTATACCATGTCAAGCTGCCCTCCTAAGTTACCACAAACATTCATTCATAGTCTCTCTGTCTTTGCTATCTATCATTTGGTCGCAAACACATATAGCCATAAAAATTATGAGAACCAGTCCTCTAACTTCACAAATACTAGCCATGACAACCAGCACCTTGACACTTAGACACACACAACACATTTTCCCATTCACTAACTCACAAACATGAATTTTTTTTCCTTTTGCACACAAGCTAATGGCATGAGACACACACATCCACAACACACTAAGATTCATGTTATCTTCCCTCTAAAGTTTAGCCAGAATCTCAACATCACATAGCCCTAGAAATCCCAAAAATCAAATCTATCACATACACAAGCTCAGTATATTGTCACTTACATACATATAGTTTAACCATACTCATTCACAACCTAAATCCACATGCTTTCCACTGGAATTCTACCTTCACCCAACATAAAAAGCACCACAAAAAGAAAAATAAAAGGGAAGGAATGCTTCTAATTTAATTAAATTCACTAAGCTCTAAAGATAAAGCTGGTTAACTCTTTTTCTTTTACATGAAAATTCTAGTTGTTTCTCCTGATAAGCTCCTATCATAAAAAACCAAGATCACACATATACACACTATTGATTAAAGGTTCTGGTTGCCTAACATACTTAGAGAAGAATTCCTTTAGAATAGAAATGAAAAAATAGGGGATTAACTCACTCTAATTTCTAAAGATCATGTTATCCATGACTCCATTACTAATTCTTTTAGTTCTTTATGTAATTTTTGAATGGCTTTTCCACTTCTCCTTCTACCATGATAATCTTTATCCTTTCCCCACTAATTTTTAGTGATAATGTAGCTTAATAAAGAGCTAGAATAGTAAAGGAAAAATGAATGAAAGGGAACTAACATGGACAGCTCCCCTAAAAGAAAAGAAGGAGTAAAATTAAAATAATTGAGGGGAAATTGGTGGAACATGTGGTTACCAAAGAGCTAGCTATGTGTTCCTATTATTAGATGAGTTTTGGGATGCTTCAGGTCACAACACATGGCCCCTGAGCATCCTAGAAATCAATTTTTCAAATATAGGGCTGCCAACTTTGGGGATTTTTAAAAAATACACAGTCATCAAAAAAATACACTGTTTGTTCCTAAAATCCATATTTGACCCCAATTCATGCCTATAAAATTTTGTGATAAAATTCCACTAGAAACTAGGCAAATTAAAAATTTGGCGTTTCGCAGCAATTTGGTTTACAAGAGAACTTTGAGAATGTTATACGGCTACTTGAACCTCTAAATTGTCATTTTTTTTTCTAAAATCCTCATTTACCTTTAATTAAAGGCACATCAAATTTCATAGCCTAATTCCTTCTAGAACTATACTAACGCGATTTCGAGAAAAATTGCAGGCCTGTAAAAATCTCAAAAAAATTTTGAATGACCTCAAAAAATTAAAATTCATTTGCCATTGGATTCATTACCATTTTTAACCTTTAAGGTGTGATATTTTTTCAACTGTTCAGGCTCATCCTAGGTTATTCCTAGCCCGACTCAATTTGGGCGCACTGCCTATTAGCTTACAGTCCAATTTGATTTATTAGTTCCACTAAATTTTTAATTGAGGCCATGTCACCCTTTTTAAAGCCCTTAAAGTTTTTTAAGCAGTGTGCCCTACCTCAAGATTCGAGCAAGTGATCCGACACATCGGGTGCCCTTTTTGAGTCTCAGGGCATTATCTTCGGAGCCTTAATGCACGGGCATTACAAGTCTTCCGCTCTTAGGAAATTTCATCCCCAAAATTAGTTTAATCATAATCCTCAAACAGCATATTATCTATTTCAAGTCATAGACATATTACGCTGAAATTATCATTTT
>CANXYI011508331.1:0-10835 GCA_948208565.1 Hura crepitans
TTCCTTTAAGAACCATATGCATACACATTATTAGGACTTATGCATTAATCAATATTTATTTACATCTAAATTCCTTAAAAGAAACTATGAAAACCTCAAGAATACTCACCTTGAACCTTTGTTGCCTTTGCTAAAAAGCTATCTAACCTTGCTCCCTTGTATAAATTTTAATTAATTCTTAAAAGCTCCTTTTCTAGTGATTCCTTTTCCCTCAAGTCTCTAACACATAAGGTTGAATTTAGGTGAAAAGATTTTTTTTTTAGAAAAGCTTAGAGAAATGGAAGAAAATGGTGTTTTTCCTCTTATGTGGCGTCAGTTCCAGTAGCAAGAAATGAAGAAAATTTCCTTCTTTTATTAGTGGATTTTGCCACTTATCCTAGGTGTTAACATGTGTAATGGACCTTAGGCTAACTGGCATGGTATAGATCGGTCCCATAACCTCTCAAACAATCCCAAAATAGCTCGGCTAGGGTAGAAACTTTAGAGATTCATTAAATATCATGGGGACCTCAAAAAATTACACCATTTATTTTAAAATTCCTCATTTATTTCCCTTTACATGCTATAAATTTTTTAGGCCAAATTCCATCGATAGGCAATTTATAGACTGCCTCAATTTATGTGCAACCTAAAAAATTATGAGATCTTGTAAATGACCATAAAATTTAAAAATCCTTTCACCAATAAACTTAGTGGAAATTTTGAGCTTTATGGTACAATATTTTCGGGTCCGTCCGGGCACATCCTGTGTCATTCCTAGCTCGACTCAATTTAACCCTATAGTTCAATAGCTTACAACCTAAAATGAATTATTAGTTCCACTAAAATTTTCAATTTTCCATTTTTCATAATTTTAAAGCCTCTCAAAGTTTTATGACTAGTGTCCTTGCCTTGATTCTCTTATAAGTAACCTGGCACCTTGGGCACACTTCTCGAACCTAGTGGCACTATTCACAGACCTTCGACACATGAGCATTACATCAATGCCTTTTTGTTTAAATGCCAGAGTTTAGGGGATTATTTCTAGTCACTACTATTATGACCCTAGGCCTAGTGGAAAAGGTCTTTGTGTCCCATACCCCTATTAAATTTGGTCTCTCTTAGCCTTTCTCTGGCACTTAGTCCTGAACCCGTTTGACCTACTGTATATTGCCTCTCTTCTTCGGAGCGTTCATTACTTTCTTGCATTTCTTCTCCCATAACATAGATAGTTGTTACTAATGCTATCGCATATCTCAACAACTTTAAAATCTATGGTAAGGACACTAATGGTGTCTGTCTAGGTTATTGTATTGTGTCTAAGGTAATGGCTTATGTATAACACCAGTCGACTCAACTATTTCTTATAGAACATTAGGGGCATGCTCTACTACTTACTTTTTCTATTTTGGTAAGGTTTAGCCGCTTACCATGATTACTATAGAAAAATAACCACCTATCACCCTTATTGTAGTGTAACAGTTCGTGAAAATCAATCTTAGACACTGGCACTCATGTAAGATACCTACAAACAAGAAACCTGTGCTCTGATACCACTAAATGTGACAACCCTTATTAGATCTTAGAAGAAACCCATAGGCGATGCATTTCCCTATAGGTCACCCATATAAGATTGCTCTAGAAGAAAACTCCTTAATACTTATAGGCTATTTTAAAACTCTATTAGATATGACTTATTGTCCAATCTCATCCTTACATACATGTAAACATGGTCTGATAGACATAGATAAAGCCTTTACAAAACTTTTATAGGTCTCAAAAGAATTAGGCAGCATAACAGCTACCTGGGTTATATACCAAAAATTTTTCCAACACCTATTAAAAACTCTTCTATATACAATAACTCATAACCTCCACCTAGATCCTTTAGACCCCCAATCAATTTCAGCATGTCCCATATATGTCAACATCAAAACACATAAGGCCTTAAGTCCAAAGATATAAAAACCACAAATAAGCCCAAGACAATTAAAACATCTGTCTATTTATAACTGATTTGCTTAATCTTACAGACTTCAGTAGTTCTAAGGATAATAGACATAACCTATAGTTCTTTCATGAGTCCTTACTACATATGTCAGTACACAAAAATAATTAGATCCTTATTATCTATGTTGCTACTCGATAAGCATTACGAGGCTAGACAGCTATACTTGCTTACCTACACACCAAAATTCTAGTACACTGAGTATAAAACTCAATGATGAATTTAATAAGTTAATAGCATGTCTTATGTAGGAACATAGATGCTTTAATATATTAACCATGTAGGATTTAAATATGTAAAACCCATTTTAAAGAAATGTAGTAATATTTCATTAGCTAGGTTAATATAGTTATGCCAGATATATGCAAGTCATAAAATAATAGTTTAGGTGTATTGTGTGAGCATTTTGCCAAATTATTGATGTCATTTAGATACTATGCCACATGTTCCTTAAATTTACTCGAATGCCACTAGGATAATTTTATTTAATCACTTCATAATTTCAAGGTGCATTATTTAAATTATTAAATAGGCCCCACTAGATAGACTACACTTACAGACACTAGAACAAGAGACAACTAAAAGGTGCAATGGCCCATATTTTGGACCCTGACCACTGCACTGGCCTGTAGCCATAGGGATCAATTCATAAGAACCTCTCAAAGTGCAAAGTACTGAGTAAATGTGTATAGGGATTAGTCCGTAGATGTCCCAAAGGCACTGATCATATCAAATAATCCATCCAAGTTCGCCTAGCAAACTAGTGCAGTGGCCTCTTTAGGGACCTTTGTTATTGCACTAGCATAGTATAATATCCAAGAAAGGAAAAGAGGTGTCTACCCTGTAGACTAGTGCAGTAGCTCAATTATGAACCTCGCCAATGGCATTGGCCTAGTCTAATAATCAGACAGTCCAGTAGCTACTAATCCTTAAATCGATCGGTCAACCCATCCACTGGGTGTCTAACTAATAGGTCATCTGACTTTATTTTACATTCATTTATTTATTAATCATTATTTTATAATATTTAAAAATATTTAACAATTAGTTATGAATTTATTTCCACAGTCAAATTTTGACTCCGATAGTTATAGGTCCATTTTAGTCTTGCTAGACCATTACAAGTCATATGTAAACCAAATTTAGGATGGTACTTTTACAGGATAGTTATAAGTCCTCTCACAATTTTGTCACTATTATAGGCTCGTAGCCATAAATTTTAGGCATCTTTCTATGCCTCATTTCATGCCAAGAAATTAGCCCTTATAGGTGCAAGTTCTTATCAAATTACACTTTCACATTAGCCTTAAAATGGCCTCAAATGACATTTAGTTTAAGTGCATAAAGGGTTATAATATAGGCACCATTCTATGCCATTATAATTAACTTCTTTACTTTAAGTTTTTCATGCCTTTGTTAAGGTAGTTTTGAAATATTTTCCTTTAATTTGATTAAATCTATATTTTTCTTATGTATTAACCATTCTTTGCATTTTATTTTACTTCTATACATGAATTATCTTGGCACTTTAATGGTATACAATTATTGCCATTCTAATTATATTACTTTCATAATTGATACTAACACATTGATGCATACCATGGTTATATTTTCATACACCCCTCTTGACCATCTATGTTTTATAACTAAGGATGTACATCTTCCATAAGTTGTCAACCTTATATGCTCCATATTATTAATCTACCCATGGTGACGACATACAATTACTTAGAAGTAATTTATCACAAGCCATTATATCTACATATTTTGGCCATAAGCAATCTACACACAACCATGCATCACCTCATTAACCCACCACCTAGGCAAATTTTCCATACCATACCAAATTCCCATTATAATCTTTACATCATATACGCCATCATACACACCTTAGGTCCCTCAACTATCTCTCGGCCTAGCATTTCAAAGGTTATATACATCGCTTTATCCATAAGCAACCACATCCTATTATTCTTTGTGCACACATAAATGTCTTAGGTAATTATTCTAAAATGTATAGACATTATTATATATGTATGTAGTCTATGCCATGCATTATCTATTATTTCCTCACACGTGTATGTACACTTGTTCTTTAACTTCACCATTCACAAATGTTTTCCTAAGTCAATGTCCTATTTTTAGCATGAGCCCATATTATTGACCAAATATATCACTAAATATATACATATATATATATATACATATACATATATATATATATATATGTATGTATATATATATATATATGTATATATATATATGTATATATATATGTATATATATATATATATGTATATATATATATATATATATATGTATGTTTGTATATTCCTCCCAATTGAGCCCTCTAGTCATCATGCCATCCTACCATCAACCAAAATACTAACCTCCCATTAATGTCCTCATACCATAGATTACACCCCCATACATAAGCTTACCACATAGACATTTTCCAATAGAATATGGTCTTTATCAACTCCCTCACACTATATACAACTAAAGTTTTCTTTTCCTATACATAAATTAGCAACCAGAAAACTTACACCAACTCGTGGCAAAATAGAAATCCATCTATTGCAAAATCAATTATTCCATTGCTCACTTCCTTTACTTATCAATATAATTGAACAAAATATACTAATCACTAATTCGCTACCCGTACATATGACTAGTATCCATGACTTTACACAAACTACTTTACTCAAACTTATAGAAGCAATAAAACTACCCTTGTTTCTCACACATGCACACACATTTAACATCATGCCAATATAAATGGATGATCTCCCTTTCAACACTTATTTAACCCAATAATTCTCTACTATAAGATTATAAAATCTTTAGAAGAAAAAGAAGCAAGGCATGCTACTAATGGATTAAATTTAGACACCTATTTAAAAGACTAATTTTCTTAACTCCCAAGCTGACTTAAAGTCCTTTCGGTGAACGTCTTTTCCTCATCACCTTTAAGTTAAGAATCCCCCTTCTTGATATCCCTCATGATTTCCCCTCAAAAGGCACTAAGATTTAAACAACATTGATTAGAATTCTAAATATGTAGGCACTCTTAGGGGAGAGAAACCTTTTAAAACCAAAATAGAAATGTGAGGGAGACTACATCATGCTTAGATTAATATGCTATCCATAACCTTTCAATTGCTCCTTCATAAGTTTTTTCTTTGGGCTTCCACTTCCTAATAGAAGACAATTCTTTCAAGACTTTAGTGGTTGCTTGATAAAGGAGAATTTTATGGCTTTTTGATTGAGAAAAATAAGCTAAACAATAAGGGAAATGAAGGAGAAGAGCTATCCCTAACGTGGATAGCATTTAAGAAAGAAATGGAAAAAATAAAATATGTGGGGAAAGACATAATGGGCCAGGTGTCCATTAATGGACTTAGCCATATTTTCCATCTATTAAGTGAGTGTCGAGATGCCTTGGGTCATGACATGTGGCCTTTAAACATCATGAAATTTACCTTTTTTTGAAAATGGGTGCTACCAACTTCAAGGAATTTTTAAAAATCACATGATCATCGAACAATTGCACCATTTGTTCTTAAAATCCTTATTTTTATCCTAATTATGTGCTCACAAAAATTTACACCAAAATTCCATCGAGAAGTAGCCGAACCAAATTTTGCAGAATCTTAGTTTCTCAACAGAATTTTGAGGAATTTTGAAAATTCACCTAGACATCCAAAAATCATTGCGTTTGTTTCTATGATTCTCAAATAGCCTTATTTAGGGGCATCAAAAATTTCATGGGCAAATTCCTTTAAGAGATAGGCTAGCAAAAAATCTCAAAAAATTGCAATTCTACCAAAATACTAAAAATTCTCAAATGACCCTAGAAAATTAAAATTCCATCTCCATTAGCCTCATTACAATTTTAAGCTTCAAGGTATGATATTGTCATGTCTGCCCGAGCTCATCCTGAGTCATTCTTGACCTGACTTAATCTGAGCGTACGGCCCACTGAGTTATAGCTCGAAATAATTTATTAGTTCTGCTAAATTTTTAATTGAGATCATTTTCACTCTTTTTGAGCCTCATAAAGTATAATGTATAGTGTACCCTTCCTCGGGCCCCGTGTGGGTAACCCGGTACTTCGGGCACACTTCCTAATTCTCAGGGTACTATCCCTAGAGTCTCAGCATATGGGCATTACATTCATGACATTAAATTCACATACTTAGGGTAATTTTGAACCCTTTTCCACCACTTTAATACCTTTGCTCCCTTGGTTCATCACTATTTCTCTTTAAACCTACATATGTAACCCTAGACATAGAAAATTCATATAAAATTCTATAGAGCTCTAAATTGAAATCTATAAACATAAAATTCTTATAATAACTAGGGCTACTTGAAACAAAAATTAAAAAAAATGAAAATACCACGTACACTCTAAAAGTGCACTATTCACTCCATACTTTTTTCTCCCATTTTGAAGCCTTTTCTTAAAATTCTACCACTTAGAGTGTGTTCTAGGGATCATGGATGTAATGCTTGTAAGTCAAAGTCTTATGAACAGTACCATCGAGGCTTGAATAGTGCTCCTCAGGAGTCAAGGCTCCTTAGTAAGGCCAATAAGGGGTGTATTAGTCATAAAACTTTGACAGCCAAAAATTGACAAAATGAAATAATTTAAAATTTTAATAAAACCAATAAATCATTTTGCACTAAGAACTGGTGAATAGTGATATAACATGAGTTTGTGCAAGGGCAGCTTCAAGATGTGCTTGGACGAACCTGAAAAGACCATACTCTGAACCTTAAAAATTCAAATTTATATATTGGTAAAAGAATTTTAATTTTTTGAGATCATCCAATATTTATTTATAATTTCTTATTTTTATGTGTGAATAATAACTAGGGTTATCTTTGGAATTTGGGCTTGAAATTTTAGTTCTCTCTTAATAGGCCTAATCACGGATTTTTAAATTAGAAGTGAGTATTTTTGGAGATCTATAAAAATTAAAATGAACTTCTAAATTTTAAAAAGAAATCAAGTGGATACGGACTGTTATATCACCACATGTCGTGATCCGATAAATCCAGCTTGCCCATATAAAAGGCCTTACACATGTGATGGTGTTAGTGTCTAAATATGAGAAAGACATCACTCATTTGAGTAGATATGCTGAGGAGTTCTTACCTACTAAAGAGGAGAGATGTAAAAGGTTCGAAAAAGGCCTTAATGTTGAGTTTTGGATACAGATTACCACAACAAAGATTAGAGACTTTTCATCACTACTAGGAGTAGCTAATGATATGGAGGAGATGTTATAAGAAAAGAGGGAGCTATTCTAAAAGAAAAGACCATTTGTAGCTAGTCAAACTAGCTCAACTCCAAGAGCAGGTAAGAGGCAGAAGGAGTTTTATTCTGGATAGTAGTCTTAGAGACAGCATGGACAGCAGTTTTAGAGGCAAGTCAAGCTTCAATGGTTAGGTTAGGCTTTTACACCTAAGCCTCAACCTTCTCTATAGGCATCCAGTGCCCCTATTTCCATAGCCAGAAGTGCACCTTTGATGTAAGGGACATGCAATAAGAGGCATTAGGGTTTGTGCTGGTAGACTAAGAGAGGAGAATGCTTCACTTGTGGAGCTAGAGCAAATTTTTAGTAGGATTATCCATGAAGGCAGCCTGAGGCTGCATAAACTCAAGCATTAGTAGTAGCAACACCTAGTAGGGGGCCAAGATAGACTAGGCAGGAGTAGTTGAGTAGTAGTCAAAGGATGAGTTCAAAGGTTAGAGCTCTAGCATGTCAATATGCTATCCATGTATGAGAGGAATCCGAAGTACCATACATCATTGCTAGTACCTTTTATTTATTTAATGTCCATATGTTAGCTTTGATAGATCCAAGCTTGACACACTCATGTATTTGCACCACACAAGCCTGATATAAAGGGTTAGAATCGTAATTAATAAAGTTAGATATTTAAGTTACTAACTTGATTAGGTAGAGTGTGATAATGAACACAGTCTATAGGCACTATCATTTGATGATACAACATTGAGTATTTCCAATAGACCTTATTGAACTTCCATTTCATGAGTTTGATATTATATTTGGTATGGATTGGCTAATGGAGCATTAGATGATGATTGATTATGAAAATAAGAAACTTAACCTCCGAACGGAGGAAGGGCATTATAGTAGCCCCATTAATGCAACTATTAAGGAAAGATGTAAGGTTTGAGTGGGATGATAAATTTCAAGCTAGTTTTGATAGGTTAAAGACTATGTTGATGGAGGCTCTGATCCTTACTCAACCTAAACAAGGAAAGGAGTTTGTCATACATAGTGATACTTCACACAACATGCTTGGCTATGTCCTGATATAGAAAGGCAAGGTGTTTGCATATGCCTTTAAATAGTTAAAGCCTTATAAAAAGAACTATCCTACACATGACTAGGAATTGGCAGTCATTGTATTTGCATTGAAAGTGTGGAGACAATACTTATATGAAGAGATATGTTATATTTATATGGATCACAAGAGCTTGAAATACCTACCCATACAAAAAGAATTAAACCTTAAGTAGTGACAATGGATGGAATTGATAAAAGACTATGACTATTTGATAGACTAGCATCCAAGAAAGGCAAATGTGGTTGCAAACATTTTGACATGGAATTTTATTGCTACCTTGAAAACCCATACATGTTAGAGTAGCACACATAGAAGAGAATGCAATCTTAGCTGAACTATAGGTTAAACTTGACTTTCAGCAACAAATAAAGGAAGCTAAGATAAGAGACGATCAATTGGTGCAAACCATGAGCAAATTAGGAACTAATGAAAATTTATATTATTAAGGTAGGCTGTGTGTTCTCAAAGTAGATGAGTTAAGAACCCAAATCTTAAAAGAAGTTCATGAAGCTCCATACTCCATGCACCAGGGAAGCATGAAGATGTATCTCGACTTGAAACGCTATTATTGGTGGTCAGGAAAGAAGTGGGATAGTAGAATATGTAGCTCGATATCTGATTTGCTAACAGGTGAAAGCGGAGCACCAAGTTCCTTCTAGATTGCTACATCCCATAGTAATACCAGAGTGGAAATGTGAGAGATCACCATTATTTTTGTGATAGGGATACCTATGACTGGGACTAAATGTGACATTTTATGGGTGATAGTTGACCAACTAATGAAGACAACTCACTTTATCCTAATAAGGATGGATTTCTCCTTAGACAAGCTGGCACAACTCTACAATGATGAGATTGTATGACTATATAGAGTACCCATAGCCATTATCTCATATTGGGACCCCGATTCACTTTTAGATTTTGGAAGCAACTATAGGAGGCTTTGGGCACTAAATTAGCATGCAATACTGCATTTTACACTCAGACTGATGGACAATTAGAACGGGTGATATAGATATTAGAAGATATGCTACCTAGTTATGTGATAGAGTTCAAAGGCAGTTGGGATCAATACATATCCTTAGCTGAATTAACTTATAACAACATCCACTAGGCCTCCTTAGGAATGGCACATTATGAAGCATTAAATGGTAGAAGATACAGAACTCCCCTTTGTTAGAGTGAAGTAGGGAAAGGTTAAATCATGTGATTGGATTTGATTAGAGATGCAGAGGACAAAGTCAAGATCTTAAGAGATAGATTGAAAGTTGTCACATACCGATGGAAATCTTATGCATACTTGAAATTAAGGGACATTGAGTAAGAAGTCAGTGAAAAGGTATTTTTAAAAGTGTCGCCATGAAAGAAGATGCTCAGATTTGGTAAGAAGGGGAAACTTAGCCCCTGATTTATTGGTCCTTTTGAGATCATTGAGCGACTAGGCCCATTAGCATAGAGGTTGGCATTGGCATTTGAGCTACAATAGATCCATGATGTTTTTCATGTTTTGATGCTAAGGTGATATAGATCGGACCCATCCTATGTGATATATAAAGAGGAGATACAAGTATAGCTAGATTTAAAATATGAGGAGGAACCAATATAGATTTTGGCTACGGAGGTAAAGCAATTGAGGAATAAATCCATTGCCTTAGTAAAGGTGTTATAGAGACATCATAAGATGATAAAAGCCACCTGGGAGAGTGAAGAACAAATAAGAGCTCAATACCCGCACTTATTTTGATTAGGTAATTTCGAGGACAAAATTTTTGAAGAGGGAAAAAATTGTAATGCCCATAAGTCAGAGCCTTATAAACATTACCTTCAAGGCTTGAATAGTGCAGCTCAGGAGTTGGGGCACCTTAGTAAGGCTAAAAGGGGCGTATTAGTCATAAAATTTTTTCAGGCCAAAAAATGGACAAAATGAAATAATTTAAAAATTTAGCAGAACTAATAAATTATTTTAGGCCAAGAACTAGTGAATAGTGACATAAAATGAGTTTGTGTTAGAACAACTTTGGGATGTGCTCGGATAGACCCAAAAATACCACACCTTGAACCTCAAAAATTCCAATCTACATGTTGGTGAAGGAATTTTAATTTTCTAAGATCATCTGATAATTATTTAGAATTTCTTATTTTTACGTGCGAATAGTAACTAGGGTTCTCTTTGGAATTTGGGCTTGAAATTTTACAAGCCTTTTAATGGGCCTAATTGAGGATTTTTAAAACTAAAACAAGCATTTTTAGAGTTCTATAGAAATTAAAATAAATTTCTCAAATTTAAAAAGAAATCGGATGAATACGGATCGTTAGATCACCGCATGTTGCGATTCGAGGCATCCACCTTGCCTATATAAAATGTATTACATATGTGAGGTTCTCACATGTGTAAAAGCCATTAGCTCCCACCCTTGGATATCAAAAGCCGATGCTATTCCTATCTCTTTCTCCCACCATT
>CANXYI011508799.1:0-12559 GCA_948208565.1 Hura crepitans
AAAACTAAAGAAAATTTCATCGAATGTAGGTGCCTATTCACCTCCGTGTGAAGATAAACTACACCGAATTTGGGCGCCTATTTTCCTTCATGGGAATTTTAGGATGTTAAACTGAGGAAAATTATACTGAATGTGGGTGCCTATTTGGCTCTAGGTAAAGATAAGCTATGCTAAATACAAGTGCTTGCATGCCTTCAAGGGAATTTCAAGATGTTGAAACTGAAGAAAACTACATCGAATGCAGGTGCTTATTTACCTCCAAGTTTATGAGTTATAGATAAACCAAACCAAATATGGTGATATGTTTAGACAAGCTAAGAGTTTATCGAACTAAATCTAGTGATAGGTCTAGATAAGTTAGACATTCCAAATCTAGTGATAGGCCTAAAAGATAGTCTGATATTATGGATCGAATTAAATCTGGTGATAGGTTTAAAGAACTGGTTTGAACCATATATAGTGTTAAGGATATTAATATCATGTAAGTATGTGTGTGACATCATGTGCACATGTGTTGTGTGTGATGTAAGTGTATGAATGATGTATAAGTTAGAGGCTTAAATGTATCTAGGTGCATACAAGTGATAATGATATATGGTTGATTCATATGAGTATACATGACCTATGTGACTAGGATATGTGCACATGTGAGTTGATATGGATTGATATGAATGTAGTGCATATGGGTAAGTTCATGCTTTAAATAAATGAATAAGACTTTTCTATGATGCGTGAATAAATATGACTCTATCTTAAATGATATGCATATGCATGTTCCTTTTCTTTTATGTTTCTAAGCTATGTGAGCTATATGATTAATGTCTAGATAAAGTGCTTATGATAATACATGCATGCTTGCACTGATGTATCATTGTACCTGATTCTTTTTAATGAATATGTTAGACTCTATAAAAAATGCATGTATATATATATTATGTGCCTGAAGTATGTGACTAATGCAAAATGCATTGATGCCTACTTAATGCAAGTTTGTGAATGAGTTGATATTTCTACAAATGTATAAATGTGTTTGATAATCAGATGTGACCTTGTTTTCTCTTGATGAATGAATGCTCTTTATCCTATCTTAGATGAATGACTGTGGAAGCATTAAGGTGGTGAATGAGATAACTCTAGTGAATAAATATGGTGATTGAGTGAATAAATAGATGATATGCACCTTGGTTCCTAATCTTTTTTAAATGAAGGAATGCAAAAAGGTATTAGTAATGCATGAATAATACATTTTTGATGAATGTAGTGATGCATGTGTTTTTGCTTATTTTTCTTCTAAGTGAATGAGGAATCTAAATGAATGATGAATGCTAGCTATGTGATGGATATAACATTTTCCTAGATGAGTGAATAAATGAATCATCTCTTATAATGGATGAATGGTGAAGGCAAATATATGTTGAACGATCAATGCATCTTTTCCTATAATGAATGAATGGTGAAGGCAGATGTATCTACAAGCAAGTAGGTATCTTCTTTTAGATTGAATGATGAAGTTAGATGTATGTACAGGCAAATGGGTATCTTTTGTCTAGAATGGATGTATGAATAGATGCTAGTGAGCAAATCTATGAACTAGTAAATGTGTTGTTGAGATCACTTTTCTCTTAGACTCATCAAAGGAAAGACTTTGGTTTAAGCAAAAATAGTGGTGTAAAGTAGTAGGCTAGGTTAGGGTAATGTGAATGAGATATCTCATGAAGAAACTTGTCAAGTTAGAGTGATGAAAGGATTAGGGAAGGTGTAAGAAATAGGTCGAATTGAGGTGAGTGGTAGTGAAGCCAAGGTTTAGGCAAAATGTTAATTCGTTGTGAAAAACATTTTAGCATGTATGGCTGTAGAATGAATGATTATGACAAACAAGTGATAAAGCATACAAGTGTATGTGATTGAACAATATGGTACATTTGTTATTAGTTGATCTGAAGATTTTCCAACTAAATATTTTCTCTTTACCTCTAATTGTTGCTTAGATCGCCCCTTGTGGATTTTTTTATCTAATGAGGTTTGCTTTAATTTTTGCCTAGGCTGCCCTTTTGTGAGTTTTCAACTAGTGAGCTTCTTTTTCTTTTTTTATTTTTATTTTTGAATTTAGCTTATCCACATTTGGTTAAGGCTTGGGATCTGATCATTTTGTGTTTAATCAATTGAATATGGACTGACACTTTTTGAAATGGGTGGATATATTCTGAAGCTCTAGTAATGAGAGATTGATTGGGCTTTTCACACCAATAAGTGGCTTACAATGGGTGCCAACTTCGTACCCCCCAATATTTTGAATCTCTCCTTTTGAACTTCCCCAATACTATATTAATGATATCTTTGTTATTAGCTAGTCTAAAAGATTTTTTGACTAAATATTTTCTCTCAAATTTCCTTAACTTTTGCCTAGGCTCATGCTCTTGATTGATTGGCTTATTGGGAATCAAAAAACTCATTTTTTTCTTTTTGAATAAGGGTAACCACGGTTGAAAAGAGAATGCTTAATTGTTTAAGGCTTAAGATGAACCTTTTTATTGGAGTTTTGTCATTTAAAACCTTTTAACCTTTGGATTTTTGTGTGAGTAAGAATCAAAAAAATGTTTCTCATTTTAGAATGGTTCCCACAAGCTTTTAAGCTTTGAAGAAAATGATTGGACATAATTCTTTTTGGAGATAAGAATTTGATGCTTTAATTTTTAGAGCCTATTGAGCTTAGACCTCTTTAAAGATTGAAAGAAAGCATTCATTTAGGTTTATTTGCCCCTAGTTTATTGTTTTCTTTTTTATCTTTTATCTCATATTTAGGGATATTTCTTATTCCTTACAAGGAAAGATTAAGTTTTGGGCTTCATAATTGCATGTAGCAGTGGTGAGCCATTTTTCTAGAGAATGTGGATTAAGTTGATCATTTTTTTTTCTTTTTTTTGAATCTCCCAACTCACTTTCAAGATTACCATGCTGTGCAATGAATGAGGTGAACATAGACGCTCATAAAAAGCCTAAACAATGTTTTATTAAACTTTAACTATTCCAACATAAAGGAAAGAAACAACTAGAAAAGAAAATAAAGGTAGTTTATCCTATCTTCATTAGATCCTTCCATATCTTTGATTAGCACAATCCTAAAATTGGTCAGTAGTTGGCCCATAAGGTGGCAAACCAAATGTTAGAAAGAGAGAACCTCACTTTTCAGAGATTTAAGGGATAACAATGAGGTTTGATGATGGCTGATCTTCAGGATAAGGTATCGCACCATGATCTGTAAAGTCTTAGATGGCTTGATGGAAGGCTTTGCAATTGTCAGTCAGGTGGTTAGCCTTTTGGTGATAAGCATAGTATAGGTTATGGCAATGGTTAAGTGGAAGTGGTAAGGACTAATGTTCAGGTATTAAGGGTCAAAGGAGGTTTTCTTCTTTTAACTCCTTGAGCATCATGGACAAGGGCATATTTAGATGGGTAAATTTATAGGAAATCTTTCTTAGCCCAGTTGCTTGGTTATTGCTTACACCCATAGTCAAATTCATACCCATTGGATTCTTTAGAGCCCCTTATTGTTAGACTTCTCAAATGCTTTCCTCTATGAATGCTATTATCCTTCGTTCTAGTACTGACATTACCTTATTCATCATGCCTCTAGTCACCAACTGACTTTCACCTTTGGTTTCAGGTTTGGTTGCTATTTTTTGCAGTGAAAAGTGTTGAAAGAAGGAAAGGGGTAAGTCTTTTTTTTTTGAAGAGCCTAAGTGAAGGATGATCTATGTAGTCAGTATGATATGTATGGTTAATATGATAAGATACATGTTTCCAAGCATTGTGATGCTATGTAGGGGTAATTATTAATATGCATGAGGAACACATATTGGTATGAGTGAGATTTAAATGAATGAATGTGATACCTACTTTAGGTGAGGTGTAACTGAAGTCAAAATGATAAATGATACATAGTAGTGCCAAGGTATAGTGTGATAAATGTGAATGCATAGGTATATGGGTGAGGTTTGCATGTTACTCTTATTAAAGTGATACAAGGTGGATGGTAATGCATGTATCAATGAATGATGCATAATTAAGCCCAAATAGTATGTAAGAAAAATTAAAGTGTTGTATATGTATATGTATATAAGATGGTTCATGATGCAAGATACATGTTTGTGCTTGTAAAATAGCATGCAGTACATGTATTTGGTTAATACATAAACGAGGGCCTATATAAAATGTCTATGCAAGGTGACGATACATGAATAATTATATCTAATGTAAGGTGTGAATAGATGTAAGTTTGTAAGGATGATGCAAACTATTTCTACAAATTGCATGGATTACAATGCATGGCTCAAGTATTATGCATTATTAGGTGATGCTTTTAAGGATGAATGCTTGTTATACCTCACACTAGGTAAGGTATAGGTTAGAATGGTCATAATGTGCATATATATGGACGATTTTAGGATAAATGATGCATGCTCATGATTATTAGGGACTAGTCTTAAAATGCCGAGCATGTTCAAGAGAACTTGTACTATATGCGACACATGTTAGTGCACTTATAAGGTTCCTTATACAAGATAGAGGTACATGTATACAAAAATGTATGAGGTTATATATGATTGTAAGTACATGTGATGAAGATACATTAAAGATGTATATGAGGTTATAGGTATATAAAAAAGATGTTTGTGAAGATGTATACATGGTTTTTTGACGCATCATGTGAAGGTATACATTATGTGTATGCATGAAGCTATAAGAATATAAGATATATATGTGAGGTGCCTATTCTTTAGATGCTATGCATGATATCTGTGTTATGCATGCCTATATAGGTAAGGTTAGAACAACCTCGTATGGGGATAATCCTAAGAAATAACATATGCTAGTGTGAGATGTACATAAACTTACATGAAGTATGGTTACAATGTATGCAACCTAAGATATTGCATGGATGCTTGTATGGATCAATGATGCATGACAAAGCCTAAGTAGTATACATCAAAGAGTGAAGTTATGGGCTAGTGTTGTGCTTGTGCAACATATGTTTAGTTGGTGTATGAATAAAGGCCTATAATTCTAGTGTGTGTATTTTGTAACTTCTATAATGCTCATGCATGATTCTTATAGATACCTAATGTTGTGTATGATTTCTATTGATACATGATATGTGTGATTTATGTTTTATACATGAATGACATTTTGGGAACAAATATGGTGCATATAGATGTGTTGATGCATGGTATGGATAGTTAATGCATGAGTGAGATCACAAGATGCATGAATTTTTACAAGATGGTAACCTTTGATGCATGGTTAGTGTGTCATGTGTTAGTATCAAATGTACATAAGTTTATATGAAATATGTTTGCAATGCATAATTATTAAGATGGAAATATAAAAGTTTATGAGATATATATGGTACATAAGGACAAGAAAGATACAAAGTTTATGTCATAAAGTATATCTAATGTTATGTACATAAAGAAAAAAAGGATACAAGTTAGGATGTATAAGGACAAACACAAGCAATAAGCCTTTCAACCTTATTACTCACACACATGTGGTTTTAGCAATTCTTTCTAGGTAGGTCTACCTAAGCATCATCAGGGGATGCATAGGTTTATTTATGGGTCTAATTAGGCTTAATGCTCATATTTAAAGTGCATGCAGGAATAATGGCTTATGACATTTAAGTCTTGTTTGAGGTGAAGTTTGGCTGGGCCCATTCCATATAAAAGGCACAATGGGCTTGGCCTCACTTCAAATATGGTTAAATGTAATAGGCCCACATAGCAATCATAATGCAATCGCACATATTTAGGGTTATAAAACCTAGGGGAAATTGTTAAGCTTGACTATATAGGATCATGGTTTGGTTTGTAAAGGCTTAATGGTTCTTATAGGTAGGGGTCCCTCCTAACAAGTCTTTCCAATCAAGGATAATAGCAACTGGTTAATTCACCATTTCATATACCTAAAGGCATAAGGCTTGTGAGAGATGGATATGTTAGCAATCTCCTATTTTGAGTGAAAAATAGGTTTATGGTTTGTAACACCATAAGGTAAAAAGGGACACAATTTATATGGAATGAAATGCATGGGATTGATAAAAATTAAAATATTAGAAGGTATATTATTTAGGCACTTTTGGATTCAATTCTTAGTTCTTAATGGAGTTGCCACTGTATATTTAATGTAAGTTTTACTAGGGATGAGGCGATTTGTGTTTGGAGTCACCACCTAGCTCTATACTAGGACCACTGATCTTTTTCCCAAAAAAGGGTTCGAAATCAGATCTTATTTATACCCTAATAATATACCTTATTTTATAGTTGAACATTTATCAATCCCATATAATGCCTGTAAGCATTTTATTTAAAACATACATGTCACCTTTTCATTTAGAGAGAATAAATTGCAATATTCAAAATATACAAGAAGCATAAGTGTCTATTGAACATCCAGAAATTGGGTTATTAATTAGTTGTTGTTTGACCTAACAACTACTTATAATTCCATGGGAATTGGTGGTAATTGCCTAATTCCCATCTTTAGGAGATTGGCCTTTGTTAAAATGCATTTTTATGTGACTTTTAGTAAGGAAAACTAAAAATTGCTTTATTATGAAAACACCAGTTAATTATGTAGAAAACCATTGATGTGAGGTTAAGCATTTCGGCATGTAAAACGAGTTATTAAACTACCTATTACAACAAAAAATAAATAGGAGAAATAAAAGGTATAGAACCAAATAAATAAATAAAAAATAAGATATTAGGTCTAGTTTCTACATCATCAAGTCTATGTGGACTCATTACGATGCTCGGTTTATATCTATATAGACTACATATATCACAACAGTTATGTCCGTCCAGTAAGAATGACCACTCTTATAAAACTCAAAGGAAAGACATTAGAAACACAAAAAGTGGTTCGTGAGTACCTAATAATAGTGCCAAATAGAATGATAACAATTTATGTGATGCAAATATAAATGATCATGATGTATGCCTGAATGATGATTATAACTAAGTGGATGGCGGATTAATCATGCAAAGGAAAACATGAATATAGATATTCATAAGGACTGAAATTTAGAAAATGTGTCCGTGCGAATTTCACTCCTCATGAAAGGGATTTCATGTGGGCTAAAAGATAGAATACACATGCATATAACATATATCCGTGCAGACTACATTCCTTGCAAAAAGGAGTCCATACGGACCATAATACAAAATATACATGCGTAGAACACATACATACGTACGGACTACATTCCTTCTAAAAAGGAGTCCGTGCAGACAATAAATTGATTCTAGAATATCAATAATATGCATATTAAGGAATAGAATAGTCATACAACATGATAACAACATAAATGCATGTCAACATGTTAAACATAATACATTAAAACATAATATACAAAGTAAATGAAAGACTATTATCGAATGACAGTCTGCACAGATATCAGATCATGCATTTAAATATTAAGTTTGTGTGGACCTTATCATGCATTAAGGTAAGTCCGTGTAATTAAAGTGTCAATTATAGAATGATTACATCACTTTAATAGGCAATTACATACGATCAAAAAGTTTAACACAATAACCTACTCCTATAATCGATATGAGGATTATATAAAATCACCTCACATATTAATTAATCATAGGAGATTATTAGTTTATAGAAATAATACAAATGGAAGGAATAATACAAAAAGAGGCCTTAGATCTTACCTTGTGATTAGCTTCAAGTAATAAAGCAAATGTAGGGTTTTGGAAAGAAAGATTTTTTGGTGAGGGTTTAGGACTAGAAGATCGATTCTTGCTTTAGAGTTAGCACTTAGACTCTTGGATAGTGGGTTTTGATTCTTGGGATTCCTCTTTTAATCCCTATTAATTCTCCCTTGAGAGGGGTATTTATAGGCTCTCCCATTCAAAAGAGGCAGAGTCCTGATAAGATTAGGAGTTAGAGCTCAGATAGAAAGTTTATGCTTCTCTAAGCTTTTTGTCAACAAGTTCGTGTGGACTTGGGGTGTCTAAGTCCATAGGAATTTAGGCTTTGGGTCCACCCTGGCAGTTCATAGGCCTAGTTTTACGCTGAGTCTATTGTAGTCCGTGTAGACATGGGCTTTGGTTTGTCCAGGCAGACCATGGGCTTTGGGCTGAGTTTTAGGCTATCTATTATAGCTCATGTGGATGCGGGCTTTTGTTTGTTTAGGTGGATTATGGGCCATGGGAACAACTATTCTAGGTTGGGTCTTTGTTATTTGGTGCAAAACTTGTGGCATCAAATCCTAGCAGACTTACACTAGGTTAGTCCGTACAGACTTAGGTTAAAGCTTCCTTGCCTTATTTCTTGAGCCTATCTTTGGTTATCATTATAGGCCCAAAGTAGGGTGTCTACACACTAAAGTGACCTAGAGGGGGGTAATAGTCATAAAACTTCAGAGGGTAAAATATGGCATAAAACGAAAGAACTAGAAGAAGCTATTGAACTAGAAAATTCTTTTACGTCAATATTTAATATAATAGTGACCTTAGTTTGAGCTGTGATATTAAAAGGTTAGGATGTGCTCGAACTGACTAAAAAATGGCATATGCTGAAGATAAAAAATTCTAACTAGTCTAGTGGTGAAGGAATCATAATTTTTTGACATTGATAAGTATTTCTTTTGAATTTCTTATTTATGCGATTGAAAAGTTAAGCATGTTTTCTTTGTCTTTTTAGCACGAACTTTGAGAAGACCATTAATTGTGAAATTCTATAATTTTTGGTGTCTTAAAAAGTAATTTTGGTAATAAAAAGTTTAAGAATAAAATTTTTAAATATTTAAACAAAACTATGAGAAAAACTAACCATTGGATCATTTTTTGATTAAATTGTGGCTGTCCGTGTATTTTATATAAAAAGGTGAGCTCACATGTAAATAACCCACCAAATCAACAATTCTTCTTACTCCTTTTTTTAGGTTGGCCAATGCCATAGCCAAGAGAAGCCACTCCCCTATTTTTCTTTCAATCACCATAAAAATCCACATAAAACCCCTAAATATTATACTTAGACTGATCCTCATTGCATTTAGTTTCTTATTCTTCTATTTATTTCTTGAGAAGAAGTTGTTTTTATGGAAAAAGAGTGGATTTCAAGTTAGGGTTTTGAACAATCAAAAGCCAAGGTAAGCATATTTTTGGGGTTCTAATTTTTTTATGATGTTACAGGTGCTCGATATTACATTACGGGTGTTATTTTTGAGTTTTAATTCTTGTATTTTTTTCTATGATTTTTCTTACCCAATACCTATCATAGAACTTAGAAAAAGAAGGAGAGAGGCAAGCTAAAGGCAAAGAGAAGTAGTAAAGTGGTATTTGGCACACTGAGAGACTACTTTATAAGTGTATTCAGTAAAATATGTATACACATTAATTGTTTATGCATTTTTAGTTTGAATACCTATTATGGAAGTTATAGTTTTAGTAGTTTAAGTTGTCCTAAAATAATATTAATGGTATGACAATTTTTAATATATTCTAAATAAGTGAAAACTATGGTTAAATGATGATAAAATTAATGTAAGGATAAAATGTGCACTTGACTGTATGCTATGTATAAAAAAGGTAAAATGGTAATTTTGGACATTATGTGTAAAATTTGTATAATTGGGCTACGATTGGATAATTAATTATGTTAGAATAATGTTTGATGAATAAGAATGCATTATGTTGGAAATGTAGTACATTATGGGTATGTATGTGTGTTTTGCATTTTGTGTGTGTCATAACCCGGGCCTGACCCAAATGCTGGGGACTCGAGTGACGTGGCTATTAAGTGAGAGTTGCTACTAACTGGTTAGGGTGCAGTTAGTCACCAAACAGTCTGGTCTGCATTCTGAGTTCGGGGTTATTCCAACATAGGGAAGGTATTAAGCACCCTACGCAATATTTTTAACATATGAGGTTTATTTAGGATGTAATTATTAATTATTGGATGATCTTTTTTAGATAGAATAATTCATCTATTTTAAAACGACTATATCATTATTTAATTAATGTTTATGATCATAATATTAGGGACTAATTATTAATTAATTTTGATTCACTTTATAATGTGTAGGAATTTAGATATTTATCAGATGATTCGTCATAAAACAACCTATCCAATAGGATTATTCTAAAATCTCTTTATTGCCTTACTCCAATGGAATAATCTGAATACATATATATATATATATATATATATATATATATATATATATATATATATATTAGAGACCGTATTTATTGTATTTGTTTGATTTTAAATTTTGCTATATTTTCTGTTATCTTAAATAACTGGATACTTCGTAATTATCCTTATTATATATATATATTTATTATTTTTCATTTTAAATTATGCATAATAATGGGCAAAAAAGTTTAAATACCCATGCATTTTTTGGTTAAATGAATGTTTTTCCTATATAGAATAACTCGTCGTTAAATATTTTGATAAATTTTACTAATGCATCAAATATTCAAATACTATTATTTTTTTAATAATTACGAGGTTTTGACCTTATGATATATTAAACATTATATTTTAGAGGGCGTATCTATTATTATTTATTATTTCGCAAATTTTGTAATAGATTAATATATAATTCTGCTAATATTTTAATATCTCCCTCCTTGTATAAATTCTAAGAGTTTTTATCTTTTGATGTAATATTTAATATGCATTTATAAGTGTCTTTACCTTATTTTTTAGTTATGTATAACATCCTTATCTATTTTCAAATTATCTTATGAGTATATCTTGATGTATCTCTGATAAAGAGATTAATTTTTTTCTCAAAAAAAAATATATGCCTATTATTCAAATCTAGTTATTGACTTTTTATACTATATTTCCTATTTATACTTATATATTTTTATAATGATGGTTAATTATTTTTATTTGGATACTTGATAATTTTAGAAACATTACTTCCTTTTACATGCTTATTTGAATATGATGATTATCGTAAATATTATCCTGTATAATTAATGTTTTGATTCTTGAAAAAATTTAAGGTTTCAATTTTTACTAATAAAAACTAGTTTATATCTTTATCTTATATTTTAAATTATTTTTCAGTTTTTTATTTCATTATCTATGATATATTTATTGGCTACAAAATTTGCTTCAATGATAAGAATACTGACCAAATTGAAACATGTATAAGCTGGCAATTTGTAACGCCTGTAGTCAGAGTTCTATGAAAAGTGCCATTAGGATTCGAATGATATTCCCCGTGGTGTGGGTTGTCATTTGGAGTGTGAAGACTGGCAGATTGCTCATGAAACTTTGACGAGCCTGAAAATAGGAAAAACGAATGAAATAAAAATTTTAGCTGAATCAATAATTCAAAGTAGTTCGTAAACTATCATTTTAGGAGACAAAAATTTTTCGGGCTGGTTCAACCCCGGGACCTGAGAATGTACTTGGATGGTCTCGAAAATGTCATACCCTAAATTTCAAAAATTCCACTGAGTATGATAGTGAAAGAATTATATTTTTCTGAGGTCATTTGATATTTTTACTAAATATTTTATTCTGACAGGTGAATAGTGCCAAAAAGTCAACAGTGGAATTTTGACTTAAAATTTTACGGAGACCTTAATCCCACTAATCGAGGATTTTTAAAATTAAAATGAAGTTAATTTGAGGTCTAGAATATTTTATGGATTTTTGAAGTGGAAAATGGCATAATTTGACATTTAAAGGGTTCAATGTTGAATCGGACCTACCCAACTAATATTTAAACCCCCACATGTGCACACACCCCACATGTGTAAGAATCATCCCTAACCTCCTCCTCCCTCCTTGGCCAATGCCATTGCCAAGGGTTTCCCTTTCTTTTTCTTTTAATTTCTCTCTCCTTACATACCTAAACCCCACTAAAATTATACTCAAATAAATCCTTTCGACTTCTAATTTCTAATTCTCTCAACAAAACCAAGGAATAGGGCTTATTTTAAGAGATCTTTCAATTTGAAGAAAGGTGAGAAAGTATGAAAATTTGGTTCAAAACTTAGTTTTTATTTTTGTTTTAGGTAGATTAGGACCCAATGAGTAATCGTACGGTTTTAGTTTTCGATTTAGAGTTTTGTATGATTTTTGAGAATTTTTCTAAGATTTACTTTGGTTATGTTAGGGTTTCCCATTTCAAGTAAAGGAAATCAAGGGAAACAAGGAAAGAGTGGTGGAGAAAAGGGTGTTTTCACACCCTAGGTAAGTGGAATAGGTTAAATTTAACATGCCTAAATTTTGGTGAATTTTGTGTACCAAAGCTACTATGGAAGTTTTAGTTAAATGGGTATATGTGTGTGTTTGATGAAACTAATTGTTCACTATGACTTGGTGGTCAAAATTAAGGTTTAGTTGTGTATAAAATTTGGGTTAAAATGAGATAAATATGTGTGTGTGGTTTAGGTCACATTAGGCATGGTTATGTGCGTTTGGAATGTGAAATGATAAAAGTTGTTAAATGAATATTGTGATGAATGGAATTGATGAATATTAATGATTTAAGTTGACATTGTAACATGTG
>CANXYI011508904.1:0-10551 GCA_948208565.1 Hura crepitans
AGTAGATCATGTCACAATGATCATAAAGGTCTATGGGATAGCTAAACATGTAAGAAGAGTCTACCACTAGCATTATTTACATGATGAATGTGTACTTGCATTATTATGTAATGGATACTTTGAACTACATTTATACGTTTGGTGTATCACATATATTGTAAGTAATACAAAATATATGTATAATAGTTAGTAGTTTAGATTGTTTATCTAGTATATATTAAGCATGTAATTGACAATTATGCTAAAAAATCATTAAGTATTAATGATATTTTTATTATGTTTTTACACATGTTAACTAGATGTGATGAATGTGTATTATGCATAAGATAAAATGATTATACCAAAGCAATTGAATAGAAGAAGGAACAATAAGCAAACTAGACATGTGACATCTTGTATTTGAATTGACTACTAGTTGGATATAAAGGTGTTACATTTTGTGGTACCAAAGTAGGTTTAGGCATTTTTATGTGTTACATGGTTGCACATGTGTGTGATACATGCATGTCTAGATACATTACATAAAGGTTAAGCTACTAAGACTTTGATAGGGATCTGCTCACTCGCCAACATGAAGCTCTTATAAAAAGGCATAAGTACGAGTTACATAGAGGAAAGATATATTAGAATTACATGTAATCATGGGAAATCACATGGTAGATAGTTATTAATAGAAAAGAATGCAATAATATAAGCATCAACGTAAAAGCTGAACATGAGTGATTACCAGTTGAACAATAGTGACAAAGAAACATGGTAATTAAGGTATTAAGTGAATAGCAATGTAGAAGCAATTATGAAGAATTGATGAAAGGCTAGAACAAGTTGTAAACTATTCAGGCTAAGCTGAGTAGAAATGATGGAGTTAAAATAGACAAAACTAAATACATATGAAACAAGAAATTCAATATCAAATAGGTTAATCAAGGGTAGGATGATGATAGGATATGACAAGTAAAAGCTTAAAAAAAGGGAAATATGAGTAGGTGTAACCTCTATGAGAAGTTTAAGAGGGGATGTATATATGAGAAATTTTGAGGATGAAATTTCCTAAAAGGGAAAGGATTGTCACACCCTAACTTTTGATCTAGTTTTTAATAAGGTTAGAATGAGAATTAGGAGAAAAAGTGGGGAGTGAAATAGATGTATGAATTGAATAGAGTTGGTTGTCGTGAATAACGAAGCGAAAAATAACTAAAGGAAAGAATGGTAATTTTTTTAAAAGGCTAAAGGCAAAATGGGAATTTCATTATTCATAGCTAGAAAGATGAGAAAGACACATGGGAGCAATGAGAAAGTGTTATGTGGTATGGTAGTGATGAGAAAATGCAAGAAAAATGAGGTTTGGGAACAGACATCGGTAAATAGTGTTTTCAGGCCAAATAGAGTTAACCTGACCAAAAATTTGTATTAATTATGAGGTGTATTATGGTGAAATTTGAGAAGCATTTGAGATCATATAAATGGTTAAAAATTGAAATCAAAATCTAAATTGCAGTGTAATGTGGATACTATACCATTTAAAGCTAAATGGAAAAATTAAAAAAAGTGTTCTATAAAATTCAGAAAGTGGCACATCTTGATGGTGAAAAATTTTAAGGAATCCAAAAATTATAGTGTTGGAATTTTCTAAACATGGGAGCTATTAGGAAAAAATTATGGAAATAAATTCAATTAAATATATATATAGATATATATATATATATATATATATATATATTTAAGGAAAAATAGTGGAATTTTTTGTGTGTAAGGAGCATTATAAGCCATTAGATCAAATATTAACATGATAAATCTTGGCCATCTAACTAGAAATAAGGGGTTAATGAGGTGTAAATGATTAAAAGATATTTTTAAACTAATTGCACGTTGACATTATCTAACCATCCAAGTGTGATGGTTTAGTTTTAATCTTAGCCATTGGATCAAGGTATATATATAGAAATATAATAAAATGAATGACATTTTTTTAGCCAACATATTTTCATCTTCCTTCCCTATTGATGCCAAAATTCTCCCTTTCTTCCTCCCCATTTTCTTCCACTATACATACCTAAACAAACACAAAAAAGTTATGCATAAAGGATTATTTTCATTACCTATGCCATTAGCCCTTTAAAATTCTATGGAAAGAGATGGATTTTTAAAGGAAAAGGGAGATGGAAGATAAATGTTTTTGTTATACCAAAGTGGGTAAGTTAATGCTAAACTAAGTAAATTCCATGTGGTTATTTGAGATATAGATTTGATTTATGGAATTATATGTTAAAAGTTTATGTGTAATGATAATTTGTGACAATTTTTTGTAAGGAAATCAATTATAGGCATGGTGGGAATGGTGAGATGGGATTATGATGAAGTAGAATTAAAGAGGAGAGAGGCAAGTTTAAATGGATTTAAGCTTGAAAGGTATGTTTATTCACTATTTATGGATTTTAAGTTAATGTATATTATGGAAATTGTTTAATTTGTATAAATTAGGTTTTCTTATTAAAACTAATGCATGAAACCATGAACTTAGCATAGGAATTGATGTTAGAATAATTGAAATCACAAAAAATATAAATGTGGAATGAACTCTTCAAGGGGGCCAAAACGTATGTTTAAAAACAATACCAAATGTTTATATGTTAATGTATGTATTAAAGTTAATAAATAAGCACATTAGGGCATGCAAATAAGAATGAATAACCATATGATTTCAATAGATATTTTTGGGTTTAAAATTTAGGAAAAATCCGAATGGTGCAAACGTAGGGATATAGTATAGAGGTTGAGAAAATTACGTTGATAAATCTATGTAATAGTTAGAATAAAGGCTTATTTAGAATAAAATACAATGTGAAATTATGAAATGGACAAAATATGTAAATTTAGGAAAAATAATGGATAAATGATGTTTGATGGAATAATTGTCCTATTATTAACTAAACACTTCCTCATAAAAGCTATGCTAAGAAGTAATACTAAGTAGAATTATATACATGTATATATTATAATTAAGGAATGTATAAATGAATAAAGGATTAATAAGGTAATAATAGTATCAATAAAAGAAAAGTATTATTATTATTATTAATAGCATTAACACACACACACACACACACATATATATATAAACATTGAAATTAAAGGAAAATGAGATATATGTATATTTAAAACTTTGTATAGCTATCATCTCAATAAAAAGGAAATGTTATGAATTAATTAGGTAAATATAATACTGAGGGTAATTAAATAAATATATAATTAATGAAATGAGGATTATTTGAGTGAAAGGCCTAAATAAAAATTATACAAGGTCATGAAAATAACTATATAACTCTTAAGTGTAATACATATTTTAATAAGAAAACGTAAGAATTAAAAATACCATGAAAATAGTTATGGAGTTAAGGTAAGTATAATTAAAGTTAATAATAGAATATTTAGAAAAGTATTAGAAAATGAAGGAAATATTATAGGTGAATTATGAATGATAATGAGTTAATAAGTAGATAAGTAAATGTTAATAAATAAAGAGATATATGATGATGATGAATTGCAAAGAAAATAGGTACAGAGATTAGAAAGAAATAAATAATAGGAAATTAAGGAAAACTAAATCATGGATTAGAATAAGTAAATCAATTGGAATGATTCATCAGAGAAATGTAATGAGAAATAAGGAAGAATCCCATATGAGTTAGGCATCCAATTGGATAGGTTGATCGGTTAATTAAAGATAGATAAGAGCTGTTAAATTATTTCTATACATGTCAAGCTTGTATGAGCATCGTAAGGTCCATAGGGCCACTGTACCATGCTCGCAGTGGTAGATAAGATCTAACAAAACCACTACACATATTTATAATGTGAGTGCAGCCATAGGAATGTTCAATAGGATCACTGCACACATATTGGTATATAACACTAGAGCAGTAGTAGGTAAGGTCCAGGTGGGCTACTACACATATATTGGTATATAATGCTAGTGTAGTAGCAGGTAAGGTCTAGAATGTGGACCACTGTACAATTAGTGATATCTCATTATTTAGTATTTGATTAATGTCTCTTGAATGTGGGCTGAATAAGTAAGTAAATGGAATTCATTTAAAGAAATAATATTAAAATGACGAAAGTTAACAATGGAATTATGGTATAAATAGTAAGATTATAATTTTATAAATTGAATCCAATGCTATAAATGAGTCAAAATGACAATTAACATGAGTATACTGGCATAAAGTAAATGAAACTAAATTGTATGTAGTCATATCATTATAAGGCAATGTATAAAAACTAAGATACATGAGTGGAATTGTTTAATAGGTGAAAATTCTACATAACCATAACATTAAAAATAAGGTAAAGCTAGCAGACATGACAAAATATAATAGATAAAAACCTATATAAGATGAATAGTAGAGAGTAATAATGATTAGGAATGAAAATTAAATTCATAAGTAGTGAATATACCACTGAGCAACCTTGCTTAGTACATTGGCTTTTACAGATGCATATGTTTTAATCGAGGTGGGCAAGGCTACAAATCATGTCCTAATGATGAAAAAAGTCTATGGGATAGCTAAACAAGTAAGAAAAGTCTACCACTAGCATTATTTGTGTGCTAAATATGTACTTTGGATTATCATGTAATGGATACTTTAAACTATATATGTACATTCAGTGTACAGATATTATAAGTAATGCAAAACATATGTAGAATAGTCAGTAGTTTAGATTATTTATCTAGTATATATTAGGAATGTAATTGAGAATTATGCTAAACAATTATTAAGTATTAATGATATTCTTGTTATATTTTTACACGTATTAATTGGATGTGATGAATGTGTATTGTGCATAAGATAAAATGATTATACTGAATTAATTAAATAGAGTATGTTAATTTGTAAAGAAAGAACAATGGGCAAACAAGACATGTGACATCCTGTATCTAAACTAGCTATCAGTTGGATATAAGGGTGTTACACTAACAATCAGTGGGAATCAGCTAATCATCAATCAAGCATATAATTCAAGAATTTTCTCAAATTGAATTTTTTTTTTTTGTAATCCTTGAGATCTCTAATAAGTTTGTAATTAGCAGACAATATTTTAAATCAATTAAAAATATTATGAATCTTTAAAAGTAGTAATCCCAACTGAGAGGAGAGTCAACCCACCAACTTGGTATTCCTTTGTGAGCAATTTGTTTATGAGCTTGGAGCTTAATTATTAGTAAGTCTTGAAGGCCAAAACTTATTCTTTTCATCATAATAATGTGTTTTAACCATATACATAAGCTTAGATGCAGAAAAAATTAGTTTTTCAAATAAGATATGTCATTAATTTCACATAAAATTCATTTTCAATCTTTATTTGCATAAATTTGTGTAATAAAAGTAGTAAAATCATATTTTCAAATCATAAACATTTTTTCCAACTCATATATGAATAATTACATGATTATAGGAGAACTATATCACATTTTGAAGTAGTTAAATCACTTAAAGTTTCATATCATGTTTTATCATGAATTTACAATTTATTTTATTGCAATTATATAATTTATGTGCTTAATGTTAATTTAGATCATAGGAAATTGCATTTATCATTAGGGAGCATGGTTTCATTGGTTAATACAGAGAATGCACACTGAGTACTAGATATAATAATTATTAAGTATCAACCACAAATCCAATCTTTGATAATCATGGCTTAGTCCCTTTCTTAGGTTAAAACACTTGCACTAAGTTTATTAGTTCTCAGTCTGCATCAAGTGGTGAATCCTGATAGTCCCTATTGTCATAAGCTTTGTCTAGCTCACAATGGTAACTTTACTATGGAGAAGTAATGTCACACTTCCCAAAATATTATTGGAACTAAAAAATCATTCATCAGTTCATGTGTTAGGACATATATTAAACTTTGAAACCCCAATTGTCTACCCTTTTTAGAAATTGTGAACACTCGAGCCTTTGAAAGTCTAATGCATAAGGGTTACATTTCATCTTAGTTTATATCTACACATCAAGCCTCATATAGGATAAAACCCTATCCACCCCTAAGTACTTTTTTTGTTGTGATGAATTTGAATTTTTGTTAGTTAAGTTAATTTGAAGTCTTTCATAACCACTTTAGAATTCTAAGGGAAATCAGTGACCTCTCCTTTTCCCATAGAGGGAAAGTTATGATTTACTTCAAATAAACCCAAATAGCTAGAATTCAAATTCAATATGTAGCATATCATGAGTAGAATTCATATGTCCCTATTGATGTATGAATTAAAACTCTAGGAAGGATAGAAATGCATTTACACTAAGTGGGAGTAATAAGGTTAGAAGGATTGCTTGTTGTTGTACCATATATCTCATGCATATATAATGTGCCTTTTCTTAATTTGTCAACATTATTTTCATTTCATCCGTTATAATTACATCCCTATTACCTTATATGGTACAGCGAACCAGGAGCCTCTTTTTTCCTCCACCTTAAGGGATTGCTAGCATATCCATGATTCACAAGCCTTGTGCTTTTGGGTATATCAAATGGTGAACTAATCGCTTGCCTTACCTTTGATTAGGAAGACTCGTTAAGAGGGACCTCTGCTTTTAAAAAACATTAAGTCTTTAAGACCAAACCAAAAGCCCATATAGTGAACCTAGTAACTCTCTCTAGTTGTAAGCATTATCATTATGAATGTGATATGGGCTTGTTGCATTGTACCTTGTTTAGCTTGTTTGTCATTGGACTGAGTCTATTGGACCTTCTTATCTGGATTAACTCAACCTAATTTTGTTAAGATGAAAACACTATCCATTGTTTTAGGGCATTACTCTTGCATGCACTTTAAATATGAAATAATATGACCTAAGCCTGAGTTTAAGGTACTTAGGTAGGCATACCTTGGAAAAATGGCTTAATCACATCTCCAAGTTTAGTGTTTTAGCCATATAAAAATTATATACACATATGTTGTAAACCTATACCTTGTATTGACATATCATGCATATCTGTATAATGCATTTACACTATGAATCATACATCTTTATATAGGGCCCATGTGTATATATATCTAGCAAACATTAGGAGCTAATATTTTGTAAAAGCCTATAATCTCTTTTCATGCATGTGTACATCTACACCCTATTAGATTTTTATGCTTTCACTATGCATGCATAATGTATAACATTAAAGACATTTTCATCTCCTCATATAGATATAGGCACACCTTATATTACCACACATTCTGCATCACACATGCATTATTAATATACACTACACATCATGTTACATCTAATAACGTCTAGAATAAGTATGTCATACACCCATGCATTAACATGCCTCATCTAAATTACTAGAACCATTAGACGTACTCTTTTTAAGAATAAGTATGCATTATATAGGCTACTAAAATCATTTTAGAATAGTTATATCATGTATTTATGCATTAGTATGCATTAAACTAACTCTTAAATGTACCTTAGTATACATAATGTGCTTTAACATATTAAACTCTTCTACTCTTATTCAAGCACCATTAAAGTCATTTAGTGTCCTATAGGTTTAAATATAAGTTTCATTAATAGGTATAGCTTCATATCATTGTATCATCTATCATGCATGTTAAGACATATATTCATGTATCTAACATTTAATAAAGGACACAATTGTCTTCTTACTTATGCACCATTTCACCTATCACATATCCCCTTTGTAATTAAGTCATATATATTGTTAATATGGTAAGCTAACATTATGTAATCTACTTAGTGCTGCCCATAGTACATTCTTAGAACCATGAATTCTCATCAATCATACATACAATCATATATCATAAAGAGTCTCTTTACACCTTTTAGGTATAGATATACCATGTATACATGCACTACCATACATCATACATCATTCATACGTTATCTTGACATAACACACATTATTAGAATTGCTTTATACTAGCACATATGCACCATGATTCTTTTACTTTGTATAGATCTTTCATGTATCCATGCATTGTTATGCGTCATACATTATATAGACTACTTAAATTATTTTAGAATAGGTGTATTAGTATGCATTGAACTAAACCCTTTAATTGTCATTCACACATTGTACACTATTTTATAAAACTCATATTTATATGCCACTAAGGCCACTTGTCCTGCAATACATGATAAGTTTTTATTGGAGTCATTTTAGGAATTAATGTATACATATCCTCACATCACATATTACTTTACATTTTATTTTTCAACCTTTTTCAAAGCATATGGATATCGTGCACTAAGATAAATTTCTACACATGTACAAGACATATTACATATCATTTTAGGAATAAGAATATCATGTGATCATGCATTAGCTTGCATTATATATCATATCATATAACACTAAGACCCTTTTTGGCAATAGATGCATTATGTATCCACAACATTAGCATATATCCTACTAAGCCTACATAATTAGAAATCATACATTCATGTTAAAATCATCTTATATCTCATATATTCTCACCTAGACTTTTATATGTAAGGTATCATGTAAGACTATTTGTACAAGCATACATAACATGCATTATTAGATCATTTTAGGAATAGAAATAACATGCATTAGCTTGCAACATATCTTATAAGATTGTTAATTACTTTAGGAATAACATACATTAGCTTGCATCATGGCTTATAGGATTAACTATACATTAATCGGGCATACATGGCATGCACAATTAACATTATACATTATTCATCATATAACATATGCATATTATTCATGCATGTACAATATATAAATATAGTTTACACATGTAAATTTTTGTTGTTTTACTGAGGATAAGGCAGTTATTATTTAAAGTTGTCACTTGGCTCTACACTAGGATCATTGATTTTTTTGCCTAAAAAAGGTTCAAAATTATATCTTATTTATGCCTAAATAATATACCTTCCTTTATATTCTAATGTTTATTAGTCCCGTATCATGAAAGGAAGCATTTTAATTAAAGCATATATGTCATTTTTTCATATGGAGAGAATAAATTGCAATATTCAAAGTCCACAATGAAGTGTAAGTGTAAATGAACATCCATAAATTAGGTAATTTTGTTAGTTGTTGTTTAACCTGACAACTACCCGTAATTCTATAGGACTTATTAGTAATTGCCTAACTCCCATCTCTAAGAGATTGGCCTTTATTAAAATACATTTTTCAAGTGACTTTTATAAACAAAACTTAAAACCATTTTATTAAGAAAACATAAATTAATTAGATAAAAAACCATTGATGTGAGGTTAGGCTTTTGGCATATAAAACAAGTTATTAAACTATTTATTACAACCCAAAATAACCAAAAGAAATAAAAGGTACAATACCAAATAAGTAAATAAAGAATAAGCTATTGGCCTCGTCTCTACATCATTAAATCAATGTGGACTCATTATGGCCTTTGATCTATGTCTATATGGCTACAACATATCATAAAAGATATGTCTGTTCGAACCTCATACCTAGTAAGAAGGGTCAATGTTATACAACTCAAGGAAAATGATTAGCAACACAAATAGAGGTTCGTAAGGACCTAATAACAACATGTGCAATAAATTTACAAACAAATTTCAATGATCATGGAATATAACCAAATAATGGTTACGAATGAGAAGGATGATAGACTAATTATGCAAAGAATAACATAAATTCATGACAAATAGTATTCATTGAGAACTATATTTTAGAACATGTGTTCATGCAAACTATACTCTTTGTAAAAGGGAGTCTATGCAAACTGAAAAGTAAAACACACATGCATAAAACATATATCCATGTGAACTTCACTTCTTATAAAAGAGAGTCCATGCGGACCACTCATGAAACATATATATTTAAAACACATATCTATATGGACCACGCTCCTCATGAAAAGGAGTCTGTGTGGACCACACATTAGTTTCAGAATGTTATGCACATTAAGAAGTAAAATGATTATACAACATTATAAAGACATAAACATAGATCCATATCATATGTGAGAACATATCAAAACAGAGCACATAAGGTGAACATAAGCCTATTATCAAACAATGGTCTATACAGACCTTATACCATGAACACATTTAGCCAATAAGTCCATACGGACCTTATCATGCATTAAGATAAGTCCGTACGATTTAGCTATCAATTCTAGATTGATTACATCCCTTTATGAAAATAGTATAAAAAAATAACCTACTCCTATAATTGATATGTGGATTACATAGAACTACCTCACATGTTGATTAATCTTAGAAGATCCTCATTTACATAAATAACATAAATGGAATGAATGAAGATGAATACAAATGGAGGCATTAGATCTTACCTTGTGATTAGCTTTAAGCAATAAGACAATGGTTGAGTTTCAGAAAGAAAGATTGTTTTTAGTGCAGGCCAAGGACTAGTAAAGCAAATCCTACTTCAGAGTCAGTGTTTAGACTTTTAAAACTACAGGTTTTGGATTCTTTAATTCCTCCTCTTTGATTCACTCTAATTCTCACCTTAGAGGGGGTATTTATAGGTTGTATGGGCAATTCTCTCATC
>CANXYI011508979.1:0-10294 GCA_948208565.1 Hura crepitans
ATTAATGTTAGGGAGCGAGTAGCTGTCCTTCAAATAGGCTTGTTGAAATTTGTAAAATCTATACACATTTCCCATTTCACATTAGATTTTTTTCACCATCACAACATTCAGTACCCAATCAAAGTGATAAGTACCAAGATCAACCAAAATGGAAAAAAGTATCATAAATGATAAATCTCACATTGATATTAACTCTTAAATCCATAAGATACTATCTTTAAAGTGATAAGTATAGTGTGCTAACTTTCTCTTTAGCATTTATAAAGTATTAAGGTAACCCAAAAAAAGGTGAGAAGGAAGGAGAATGAAAAAAGGAGCACATTTATTAGAATAACATATAAGTATGAAGACATTCAAATTATAGACAAAAGAATTCATCTATGGTCCTCACTATAAGGATCGTAAATTATTAGTTCAACTATTAAAAAATAGTGAAGCGATTGAAAGGCCATAGTGCGTGAATTCAAAGATTCTTTTTAATTGTTAAATCTATGAATTTCAGTTTTTGTAATAAGTACCATATTAAAGAGCCATAAGATAATGCTGATAATGTTTTTAATTACAAATTAATACCATGATTGAACAAACAAAAGCATAACATAATAACATACTTTATGTTATATAAATAGGCATAATATATATTTTACACTCTAAAGTTATCTAAAAATACCTCTTACACACCTTATCTTTTTTTTTTTTTATGATCTATAACACACTTAAACTTAATAAAAATGACATATTAATCCTCTTGAACTTAATGAAAATGCACTTATTACCCCCTAAATGACACATGTCACCAAGTAAGAGTTCTAACTTAAAATTTTTTTTAGGGTGATAATAAGTACATACTTGTCAATTTTAAGGGGTTAATAGGTTAATTTTACCAAGTTTAAAGAGATAATAGGTGCAAGTTTGCCAAGATCAAGTGTATCATAAGACAGCCAAAAACTTAAGGCATGTATATATTCCTACGAGAACAATTATGTGATAATGTGCCTTGAATAAATGCTATGTACCAAAATTATGCTACGTACCAAAATTATGCTACTCAAAGAAATGAAACTTAGACAATTTTTATAGATTTCTATATATTTTTTAATCATTATCAAATGCACACACAAAATTTTGCATGAGTTTGTCATATTTAAAATTTCAATATATAAAACTCCCAATATGTAATACAAAATAAACAACATGCACGTTGGATAATTAGTTATTATATGTTAAAACAATGGGTGTATAGTTGGCTTTAAGGCATGGAAAAAACACTATCTTAATATAATTAACTACCCCCACTATGAATGACAGCTACTAGAAATTGGCAATATTTCTTCAAGATACAACAAATCCACCTAAATCTTCAGTCAACAACTTCCTAAAGATTTTCTTTTAGAACTTCAGAAAAGAACGAAATGAATTTGAGAGAATTATTTTATTAGAATTGGAAAACCAGAAAGTAAAAGAAAAATTATATGTTTTTCATCTGTAACCTTCTTATATTTATAGAAATCTGGAGGAAGTTAATTTCTATTAACTTAACACCTTTTTAAATCGGATATGTTTATTTTTTTTAAATTCCAAAATAAAATAATTGAAACTAAAAATAAAATATTATTATTTTATTTCACTTTTGCCATATGTCCAACTGCCAAGTGCCATCATTATAATTTTAATATTGTTTAAACTATTTAAACTTCTCTACAAAACTTTCTTCCAATTCTTGTAAGTGATAAGACATGTCCCAATATATTAAAACCTTGAAATCTTTCTAAATAAAGGATGTGGGATACATGATTTTTCACCCTTCTCGCATTAGACTAATATATCAAACTATTACAACAATCCCTCACTTAACTTGATAATATTAGGTTAATGATATTTAATGCATATAAAAGGTATCTTTCAATTTTAAACTTTCATTAGTATAAGCACTTCAAAACTTTAGAGAAATCTAGGTGGTAAATAAGCTTAAAACAAGATTGCTTATTTCTATAATCAAAAATTGATATACACATGAAAATACTCATTCTAATTAGAAGTTCATCAATGTAATAGCACTTATATAGCCTTATGTTACCTCCCTAATTCATGAATATTTATAAAAGTTACTCTTTTGTTGAAGCGGCACCACCTTTTATATTCATATAGGTGAAGTCCTTTGTTCAAATAAATAAACTTATTAATCATTTCATTAAGAGTGTCTGTAAAACCCTAAGCAAATCCCACATTAAGCAAAATACAGAAGAGATTTTGTATATAAAAGTGCTCTCAGATCCCACATCGAATAAAAATATAAGAAGAGAGAGGTTTATAAGGCTAAGAGTTAACTAGTAGTAATAATTTGGGTTAACATTTTTAGCCATATGGTTGGGCCATTAACAAGTTATTTGAGATAGGTGTGGGCTATTACGATTGGTATTAGAGCTACTCCACATGCAACCTTAAGCAATGGTAAGGCAAAACTCAGCAAGGACACTGAGTCCTATATGGGGGTGTATTGTAATACCCTAGGCAAATCCCACCTCGACAAAACATGCGAGAGATCTTAGGTATAGAAAGTGCTCTCAAATACCACATTAGATAAAAATGTGGAAGGAGAGAGGTTTATATGGTTCAAAGACAATTACTAGTAATAACTTAAGTTAACCATTTTAGGCTATGTGGTTGGTTCATTTGCAAATTATTTGGGACAGTTAGATCTGGACTATTATACAGTCAACACTTATCCTCCTTTATTTGTTAAACTAGACCTAATTTTATATATTATGTGATAATCACAAACTTAGTATTTGGTACCTTTACTAATAATTTGTTATTACTTATTAAAATTTCAGTTAACACTCTATATACTAAAAAAAGTTAGGTTCCCATTATTAGTAATTCTTTAAACAAAAGATCTTAATCCTAAACTTATAGATATACTTCTTATCAAATCTCTTGAGAGCCCTTTAATAAATGGATCTACTAGGTTATTACAGGATTTAACATATATAGTGGTAATAATACCATCAGAGAATAATTGTCTCACATATTCATATCTCAAGATAATATGTCTAGATTTTCCATTGTACACTTTACTATAAGCTTGAGATATAGTTGCTTGACTATCACAGTGTAAGGAAATAGTTGGTGTCAGTTGTGGCCACAACTTAATATCTATTAGTAACTTTCTCAGTTGTTATATTTCTTTACCTGCTACTTTAAGAGCTATGAGCTCAGATTCCGTTATAGAGTAAGTTATATAAGTTTATTTCTTTGATGTCCAAGAAACTGCACAACTTCCTTAAGTAAAAACCCATCCAGAGGTTGATTTATTATCATTACCATTAGTTATCCAACTTGCATTAGTATAACGTTCCAATACAACTGGAAATTATTATAGAAGAAACTAAGTTTCATAGTTTTTTTAAGTAATTGAGTACTTTTTCAATTGCTTTTCAATGATCTACACTGTGATTGCTAATGTATCTTGGCAATTTACACATCATAAAAGTAATCTAGTGTAATGCATAGCATACATTAAACTGCCTATAGCACTTGTCTATTTAGGTTGAGCTGCTACTCTACCATTATTTTCAATGACTTTACACGAAAACATCATATGGAGTATTTGTGTAAACATTGGATTTTTAGGGCTCCCATGTTCGGATTGCCTAATGATGAAAAAAGAACTGAAAATTTCGATAAATAAGGATGTTAATATCCGTTTCGAAGATCTCAAAGTTTTCTTTAAAAATTTTTTAAATATAAGTCTTTGCTCGACTCAAAAAATCTCGCAATGTGACTCGAAATGCGAGAAAAAAGCAGGTGTCTGTGGTGGGCTAAGGGTTGAGTAAAATTTTTTAGAAAAATCAATTAAGTTTTTCATTCCATTGTTCAAGGGCAAAATAATGCTATTTTGGAAGCCAAAACGGCCATTTTTGCTTAGCCAAAATAACTGTGTTTCAATTCCCAATATGATGCTGTTTTGTACATAGGCCTCAAAAAGTTTTTCCTCGATGGTTGGTGAAAATGGTCGTTTCAACAGGAAAAATAGCTATTTTCTCAAAAAGGCCATTTTACCCTTGAAAACGGCCATTTTCTGCCTCGAACTTTGTGTATAAAAAGTCAATTTTGAACCATTCTGAAAGGTCAACTTTTTTAGAGATACGTGCACTAAAAGCTCAAAAAATACTTTCCAAATACCGTTTCATATTTCTTGAAGGTTTTCTGCACAATTTTTATCCTTTTTTATATCTTTTCTTAAAGGCAATTATATATGGTAGGTCGACCAACCTTTCTCTTTCTTCTTTTATTTTTTTTATTTTATCCATCTACCAGTTAGATGTGATAATTTATTATCTGTATACTATTGTTGTTTTATTTATTTGATTTATTCATTCTATTTTATCACTTTATTCATCTCTTTATTTTATTTCCCATACTAATATTGTAATTTTGTTGTGATGCAAGTTGTTTGACTTATTGGGACTTAATTAACCTTTATTTTTGCCGTTACATTAAATATCGGTGAAGTAATCTTTGTCATTTCTTTATTTTTATTTCTTTTTTCTTTTCTATTGTTTTTATTTTGCTCTTTATTTTCTTCTGTTTATTCTTTTTATTATTGTTCGTTTTATTTATTTAAATTGTATTTTAGGATACTTCAAATGTAATTTTATTTTTATTCGGCTAGAATGTATTGTAGGTAATTGTCATGTACTCTATTTTTATTTTGATTATTTTCCTGTATATTCCGTGAATATTGTAATAGGTAGAAAATTATTTTTACACGTTATAAAAAATAATCAAAATCATTTTTGTACCTAATTAATTGGTATTTTTTTTAATAAAACGAGTTTTGATTTTTCTTTAATAAAAGTCACAATAATAAAAATCTGTTTTTTAAAATTGACATGCGAGAATCAAAGTTCTCAAAATAATCAATAACTCCATTTTATGTATGATACCCTGATTTCATTTTTATTTCTATAAATATATTTTGTTATTCCTTTTATGTGATTTTGTGATTTATTTTAATGTTAAAATCCGCTTGAGAAAAAGGATAAAATTATAAATTTAAATTTGAAATTCTGTATTAACTTGAGGTATAAATAAGAGTACAGTTTTGAACCACTCTGGTTTTAGCCCTACAAGGTATTTTTCAACTCCTGTTGGGTGGCGACACCTATCTTGTGATGCCCAACTTGCTCTTCCTAAGCTAATCAAATAGGAACAACTTATGATTCCTCTAATTTCCTTCTCGTCTTTTGGGACTTGAGGAGTGAGATTTAGATTGAATCTTTAGTTGTTTTGATCTTATCAGACTTGAAAAAGAAGGGACACAAATAATTTGCTTCTTGGCTTAATACATAAAATCCACCCTTAACTTGCCCTCATTTATAGATTGCCACTATCAACTAATCAAGGTCCCAATTACCCTTTAAACTCGAGTAAACTATACCATTTAACCCTCTAAAAAGCCACATGGCATGATACCCACATTCCACGAAGTTCTGTGTACCATGTGTCTCACATTATGTTGAACTCTAATTTCATGCCACATGGCTCTTAAGGGGGTAATTCATATATTTTTTGTCAATTTTAAGGGGATAAATGATACCTCAGTTAGTTCAGAGTGGTAATTTGTATATGATGACAAGTTAAAGGGTTTTTATTTACTAAGCCTTTGCTTCTTGGATTTTAAATGTTTAATTTATTTAAGACCTTCTTAAAAACCCCTTAATGTTTTCTTACTTTGATATCTAAGATTGTATTTATCTTATTTAGATATTTCATTTTAAATTAAGAGGCAGGTACTTCTTTGTGTCATTCACACCTAACATATTAGTTCCAATAATCAACATTCCATCCACATAGAGACATGAATATTCTATTACCATATGTAAACTTAGAATAAATACATTTATCAGTACTATTATGCGTAAAACCATAAGTTAAGATTACATAATAAAAGTCCTCATGCCATTATTTGAGTGCTTGTTTGAACCATACAAGAACGTGATTAATTTGCAGACCTTATTTTCATTTCCTTGCAAAAAAAGCCTTAGGTTTCTCCATATATACTTCTTCATCCAAATCACCATTTAAAATGCAGTTTTGACATCTATTTGGTGTACATATAAATTTAAATTGAAGCTAAAGCCAAAAGTACTTTATGGATGTTATTCTAGCAACAGGTGCATAAGTATCAAAATAATCAATTCCCTTTTTTTGTTTAAATCCTTTAATTACTAGCCTTGCTTTAAATGTTTGAATTGCAACATATGTATTATACTTTCTTCTAAAAACCCATTTGCATCCAATTGCTTTTGAACCAAGTGGCAAGTTTGCTATGACCTAAGTGTTATTAGATAACAATGAGTTTATTTCATCATTAATTGCCTCATTTCAGAATGAAGATTGTATAGCTTCTTTATATGCTTTAGGATCATCTTTAACATTTAATAAAATTGGTATTTTATTAAGTACCATAGTCTTATTACCTTCAATAAAAAAAAAGCAATAGATTATAAAGATATATAATCTAAATGCAAAATTTTCTCTTTTCTAGCATATTGATTCCTTCTAAGTTTGGTAGGAGCATTATTCTTATTACTAAAATTTGGTTTAGAACTATTCTTGATTCAACAATAAGCTCATTTGCATTAGATTCTTAAACTGAACTTGAATCATTGTAGAATTTATTTTTAATAAATTTAACATATCTTCATTCAACAATTACATTAGAATCTATGTCTAATATTCTATATGCTTTTAAATTTTTTACATACCCAAGAAAGACTTCTTTCAAAGCTATAAGTCCCAATTTGGTCTTTCTAGTTTCTAGAACTTTATAATATGCTAGGCAGCCCCAAACTTTAAGGTAACTCGGGTTTCATTTATCATTCTTCCATACTTCATATGGAGAAACTTTAAATTTCCTTGAAAGAATTCTATTATGAATGTGATAGGCAGTAAGTAAAGCTTCACCCTACAAATTGTTGGCAAATTTGAATTTACTAGCATTGCATTTAACATATCTACTAAAGTTTAATTTTTCTTTGTGCTAATCCATTTTGTTAAAGAGTATATGGAGCATTTTTCTGATGAATTATTCTATTCTCTTCACATAAAATTGAAAATTCTAGTAGAAAATATTTACTACCTCTATCACTTTTTAAAATCTTAATTTTTCTTTCCCTTTTAATTTTCAACTTCAAATTTGTAATTCTTGAACATTTGAAAAGCCTGATCTTTGTTTTTTATTAGATACACATATGTATACCTAAAGGCATCATCTATGAAAGTGATAAAATATCTATTTTTCCCTAGTTAATATGCCATTTAATTCACACAAATTTGAATGCACTAATTCTAATAATTACGTATTCTTTTCAACTTTTCAAAAAGGTTTCTTAATCATCGTTGCTTATATATAGATTTCATAAGTCTTTTTATCATCATGCTCACAAAGAAATTAAACCATGCTTAAATATAAACTTTAAAGATCCAAAACTAACATGTGCAAGCTTATTATGCCATAAAGATAAAGATAGCTCTACAATATAAGCAAAATAATTCACTTTATTATCATTAATGCTTAGTTTAAACATTTTATCACAAACATAGCCATTCCCACAAATAGTCCATTCTTAGATAGAATTATTTTATCAAACTCTCAAACATCCTTAAATCCCTTCTTACAAATCAGAGTTGAAGAGACAAGTTTTTTTTTTCTAATTTTTGGTACATGCAAAACATTGAGTGGTAGCTTCTTTCCAAAAGTAAAGTCCAATTCAACATTTCCTTTGCCTATCACTTTTGTAGAATTATTATTACCTATCGGAACTTTTTATCCATCTTTTGCATCTTTATAAGCTTTAAATAATGACTTATTATTGCAAATATGAATTGTGGCACTAGATTCATACCACCAATCATTTGACATTTTGGTTCCAGCCAATTGAAGTTTTATAATTAGTCCAACATGCAAATTTGAAGCCATTGCAACCAAATCCTTAGTTCTAAGTTCCATTATATTTGTTTTGTTGGAACTCCAGATTCTATTTTTTTTCTTTCTTTTGCTTTCTTTTGAAATCTGTATTCATGTTTATAGTGGCCCTTTTTACCATAATGGTAAGAGGTCTTTCCTTTTTTTAGATTATTGACATTGGTATTGGTCAACCTACTGCATTAGAAATTTCCTTCTTTTTTTTTTGCAGTTTTTTACTTTTAAAAAAGGAAACTTCTAGTACCTTTCAATAAAGTTCACTTTCGTTGCAAATTCATATGCATGCTTTTTAACCAAACTTCTAGTCTTCTCTTCAATCTACAAATGCTTTTGAATCTGTTCAAAGGAAAAATCTTCTTTGGTATGAAATAATTTCTTTCTTTAATCATTCCAACTAGGAGGAAGTTTTGTTATTTTTCCTCTTACTTGCTATGCTTTAGGAACTACCACTTTAAGATTCTCAAATTTAGAAACAAAGACTTGCAATTTATGGACTTAATCCATGACAGACACATTATTTGTAACACTCCCTACCCATTTCTACCTGAAATAAGTAAGGGGTGCTACTTCCCGCTAAGGTCACCCATCCTTAGATTTCCCTAAGGACCTTTCGTTTAACTTTTTTCCAATTTTAACCAATGTTGACCAAACATGCCCTTATTTCAATTCTAATTATTTATGTCCTTATTGCTACTTATTTTAATTTGTTAAAACTCCTAGTTGATGCTATCAAACTATTACAGAAAATCGGACAGCATAACGACTACCCAGGTAATACACCCCAAATAGACCTGCAGAAAAGAACACTTATAATTTCATTTTTCAATCACATCCCCCTTTTGGACCCTGTGGTCCTCCCGATCACAACAATCATCAACAATGTACACATTTCACATATCACAGGGTCATAGACCCACCAGCACACAATCATGCAAAAATAGATTTATATTACCATGCAAAATTGTACATGTATCTCAGTTTAGTAATTTCAGTAAACAAATAACCCATGACCCATAATATCGCTATATACATGAGTGCGTTTATACAAAACTCAAAAAGAAAGACAAAAAGTACCAAAAGACTCGACAGCAGCTACAGTGGAGATGTTTGGTGTTGATCGTCACTCGAGCAACAGCTTGCACATCAGAACACCGACACACTGAGTGTAAAACTCAGTGGTTGAATAAGCCAAATAAAATATGTCGATCATGCATACAAGCAACATGCAACATTCAATGTATATTCATGTTCATCCTAACTCTTTTAAGTCCAGTGTATTTTCAAGTTCTATTATTCAAATATCTTATCAGTCAGTGTTATTATTATTAAAGGCCCATGACAGATAGATAACTCTTTAAAACACCGGATAACAGGACTATCATGTGTAGTGGCTAACTTTTAGGACCTAGGTAGCTGCACTTACCTTGCCTGATAGTAGGGATTAGTCCGTAGACCTCCCAATACCAGATTAGCAGATAGCAGGGATTAGTCCGTAGACCTCCCAATATCTGTAAATCACATTAGCATCACCAAGGGTGGATAGCAGGGATCTGCCTCGTGGGACCTCTTAATACCCACAGACAGATAAATGGGTAGTAGGGATCAGCCTAGGTGGACCTCTCAATACCCTACTGTGCAGGGTTCATGTCAGAACCTCGGCAGCTGCACCCGCCACAACCAACACATAGTAGTGGCCCCAAAAGGACCAAATTGCCTAACAGCTGCTAACTCTCTAGTTGACCAGTCAATCCATCCAGTGGGTGTCTAATTGATAGGCCAATAACAGACTTAGACTGTAAATCTTAATATTTTATATTCCCAAATCTAATTTTACCATTAGGTTACGCTTTACGACAATAAGCACACAAGTTATCATAACTTTGCCCATGATCGCAAAGTTACTATTCATATGGTCAGTTTCCGCAACTGACACTATTCATTTAATCATTTTTGTATTTTAAGCCTTTCTCATACCAACACATACCAAGTTCAATTTTTCATATTTTCTTTACATGTTCACTTATATACCACACACATATCACAAGACACAAATTCATGTCATTTTACCATCCATTTTATACTTATACATTTTAACTTCTTTTTCACCATATCCAAATGTCATAAGCTTATTATTTCTTCATGTAACATGCCACAATCATGCTTCCACATACCATAAACCTTAAGGTACCTAATTTGGCCATAACAAATCTACTCACCTACACCTATATTCCACACCAAATCAACATGCCATTCTTATTAATTTCATGCCAAAAACACCAATATAACCTAATTTTACCAAAA
>CANXYI011509012.1:0-15027 GCA_948208565.1 Hura crepitans
AAAACACATCTGCTTAGATGTTAGGACAGCTGCAAGTATTGGAACTTATCACATGATTAGTCACTGGGCACATGAGATGGCATACATATTTTAAAAAGGAAAAAGAAAAGAAAAAAGAAGTTTGAAAACGAAAAGGAAGTGAGAAAAGCTTAAGAGGGTAGAGCTTACCAGGATCAAGTAGAGTAATGATAGCAGGTCCATTGACGAAACAAGATCCACCATAGTCCTTGAATTTTTGGAAATAGTTGTTAAAAGCATAAGAAGCATGAGCTCTTACAGTATTAGGTAAACAGCAACGTTTATTAGGTTGAATCATACTAGAGTCTGTTTCACCTTTCCCACATGCCCAGTCTAATGCCATCTGCAACTCATTCATCTTGTGTTTGCTCATCTGCTGTGCACCACTGCTGCAGTTCACCATCTATATAATTGATAAGATGAAAAATGTATTATATAGGAGTAGAGTAGGAGAGCTACTTATTTAAATGCTTACCTGATCTTTGGGGAACTGGTGATACGATAGTAACACCAATAAATAAGCATTATCCATATTAGCCAAAAACTTAGCTTTCTATATATAATCATTTTTCTTTTCCTAATCGTCCACTGTACTTTGTGTTTTCTTACTAGATCCTGTCAATTAAATTTTCATTTTATTTAACTCCCTGCAATTTATATAGAGTAGAACTTCCACATCAATATTTGACTGTCATATTGATGCAAAAGAGATTTTAAGGGGCCGTCATATCTTCCTTTTATTTAATTGATTAGAGAAAATGATATGAGAGACTAAGTGGAAAAAAAAAAGAATAAATGCAAAGGATTATTTATATATTAAGCTTTAAATAAATAGAATAATTATGTGAGGAGATTTTGCATTCATATCATGTGGGATCTACTCCCTAATATAAAGCGCAAACCCCGCATCAACGTACCACAATATATTTAAAAGCACGAAATAAAGTTGCTTGCCTTGCACAATTCCTCCACCACCCAGGCACTGAGCCACAAGTTGTGGACGGCCCAATTGCCCTCTTTCCTTTTTGTCTTTAAATTTTATAAAATTCAACTTTTCCCTCTTGGTGTTAATATATATATATATATATATATATATTCAACTGAAGTATTCCCTTTAAATCCAAATTTCCCCCTTCTTAATTTCAACTTTTCACCAAAATGTCCTGCCTTTCAACCAAAAATGGTTTCACAAGGAATCATGCTCCAGCATAAATGCCCAGAGGACCCATCAAAATCAGATTAAAAAGCAGAAATAACTGTATAACCAGATCAAATCTAATTGCACAACTTGTTACTTAATTCTGCAAATTGAATTCATATGTTTACAGCATATGTATAGTATGCTAAAGCTTGGTTACAAGCAAACCACACCTCCAATACTTATTCGTAATGCAGCAGCAGTGCCTTGCTGCAATCTTTCCGCATGGATCACCCCTTTCTCATATTTATCACTTCCTCGTGAAAACAAGATGCAGACATAAATCTTCGCATTTCGCCTTGGAACAGTCATTCACCCTTTTCATCCGCTGTGATATGTCCATATGTTAACAGTATATAACAGTTCAAAAGGATCTTTTCTATCAATTTATCTCCTTCATACTCTGCAAAGAATCGCCCAGTGAACTAATAATAACAATAATAATAATAATACCACAAATGGAAGAGCAAGAAGGAATTAAAGAACAGGCTTTATGCAGAAAGCCTCAATCAGCCACTGTCTTCTTAAGCAGACCATGAACAAGTAACGACATACTAGCCACATGCATTTGATTGAGCTACCCAAATCCACGCATACTCCTACCTATTTGTCAGCAAACGCCAATATCATCCTGATGCATGCAGAATTCAACCCTTAATTACAAGTGTCATCGAGAAGAAAATAAAGAAAATCTTCCAAGAATTTTACAATGATTAATGGAGCATTTTTCGGCAACCAGAGAAAAGCTATAACCTATGTGCATATGACCACTTAAAAAGAAAAAATAAATTTAGAATTATTCAAAAATTACCAGATATGGAAAGATGATAAAAATTGACAACCATCTTCTCTGTGAGCTCGAACATGGGTCTTGTCATTGGCCAGCCGGCCAACCAGCCAGCCAACCAAATGCTTTGATTTAAAGTAATTCAGCAGAGATCATCCAGCTGACTATGACAGAGATATACAACAATTGACATCTAAATCCACTCTATCAACCAGACTCGAAAAAAGGAGCCACTGCATTGTAAAGTTGCTCTTCTTCAAATGGCTTTGACACAAAATCATCCATTCCACACTTCCGGCATTCTTCATTTGTTGCCTGAATCACATCAGCTGTCATTGCCAGTATTGGTGTGTGCCAATATTTCACATTTCCAACCACATCCACTGATGCCTCCACAGATGCAATTTGTTCATTATACTGCTTCTCCATAGATCGAATTTGTCGGGTAGCTTCAAACCTGTGCATGTACAGACAGACAATCAACTTCAGGCGTGTTTTAAACGAACTCGACAAAGAGAAATAAACAACTGAAAGCACTCAGGTCATAACGTTAAGATAGATTACCCATCCATTTCTGGCATATGTCGATCCATGAAACAAGCATCAAATATATGCGGTGGTTTTAGTAATTCTACAGCCTCCTTGCCACTCTCCACACAAGTAACAGTTGCACCATATTTCTTTAAAGCTCCTTCTGCGACTCTTCTGTTCACTTTATTGTCATCTACCACCAAAATTCTCTTTCCCTCCAGTAGATTCTGAAGAGGAGTTGGTTTCTTCCTATTTAATGGATTCTTCTTGCCACTTTCCACGGCTTCTTGGAAGCAAGCAATTAAGGCACCCAACCGAAGAGGCTTCATAAGTATGTTATCTACCATGCCAGCAGATAAAAGTTCACGGCGTTCATCAAGGTTGATGGTAGTAGCCAAGAGAAAAATCTTTGGAAGGTTTACTAGGATTTCTGTTCCATCATTACGCTTGGATTCTTTCAGAAGATAACGGAAAGCAGTAGCAGGTTCCTTATGCCAGACATCTTTGTCAATAAGAACCATGGCCAGATCTGGTAGGCTGCTGCTTAAAATAATTATCACATTAGCAATAGCAAACAGAATAGAGATGTAGCTTACTAAATTCTACAGCGATGTGGACATGAATGCAATATTACGGTAAAAGGGCATTTTTGGTTAACAAATAATATCAGAGTATTGAATCATTAATGTGTTCCAAATTCAAGTGAATCTCAACCTTTATTTACAACTTAACTATTAAAATTGAATATACCTTATAGAGTGACCTCTAGATAGACAAGAACACGCAGATTTCAGATTGGAAGCTTTATCCACGGTTATTCCCAACCTCTGGAGATGATATCTAGTGACCTCTGCTCGAATGCTTCTTTTATCTATTACTAACGCTCTCCATCCTTGGAAATTCATATGCCACTTTGTATCTAGAGAATTTAGCTCTCCTTTTCTGAAAGCAGCAGTGAATGAGAAGGTACTGCCAATGCCAGGTTCGCTAACAAACCCAATTTCACCCCCCATAAGATCCACTAGACATTTGCTAATGCTCAACCCTATTCCAGTTCCTCCATATGTTCGCGAGGTGGAACTGTCCGCCTGCATAAAAGGTGTAAAAATGCGGCTTTGCGCATCCAACGGTATTCCTACTCCTGTATCCTCAACCGTAACCAGTAACCTAATCATTTCAGGTTCATCTACCATATCTGAGTTGTTCAACTTTTTAAAGTTTGCCCAACTTTTCCATCTGTCAACTACAGGACATCCACTCAATGTATTGTCGATTTCATTTGCAATATCCTGAACTAAATTCAAGCCTTGCTTAAGCACCGCATCCCTAACATCAAGTGGGCTTTTTACTTCGTCTGCCAAATGAACCGAGACAAATATATGCCCTTCGTCGTGCGTGAACTGAAATTAGATCACGTAAAATATTAACAATCAAATTTATCCAAACAAAACCCTTTATACGCAAAAATGCAATTGTATGAAATCACGAGGCCCTAACTACAACCATCTGAATGGCCAATTTCCAGCATAGGTATAAGAATGGAAAGGACTAAGCATACCAACTGGTAATGTGGCTTAAAACCATGAGATATATTTAAACTTATGTCCCCTTTCCTAGAAGAAATATGTCAACAATTATTCTAAAATCTACCTTCACAGAATTTCCAACGAGATTAGTTATTATTTGCCGGAACCGCCCAGGGTCACCAATAACAACTTCAGGCACTTGCTCAGAGACATAAATGGCCAACTGCTCTCAGCCAAAACAACGATATCAGGGAAGTTCTACAAGACATGATACTAACAAAATTATAGGAAGAAAAAGAAAAAAAGAAAGGTCAAATTAGTATTTTACCTCGATCCCTTTTTCATTTGATTTGCCTGAAAAGAGTGAAAGGACATTATCAAGGACTGAACGCAGATCAAAAGGAACAGCTTCCAGTTCTAGCCTGCCTGATTCTATCTTTGCTTGATCAAGAACCTCATTTATCAGTGAGATCAGATCTTTTCCACTAGCATGAGCAGTCTTGGCATAGTCCATTTGGTTTGTGTCAAGATCTGTATCCATCAGCATTTGCAGCATACCTAAAATATGATTAAAAGCAGCATTTATTACTAAATGTTTTCATATTGGTAGAATATATACACTGTAAATAAGATATCTTAGTTACCTAAAACACCATTCATTGGGGTTCTAATTTCATGTGAGACAGTGGCAAGAAACTGCACAAAGTAATTCAGTCCATAAAACATTGCAGATATTCTGATGAAGAAGTAAAATAGAAGCCACATAAAGAACCCCAAGCACAAGCCGAATATCTAGGATCAAAGCACTAAAAATTACACCTGAGATTTTGCCACATCAGCAGCTTCAGCACGAACTTTGAGCTCCATCATCTCACGATAATCCTCCTCAACTCTTGCAATTCTGCTTATTGCTGCATGAAAGATATGGCCAACAAGGAGAGTAATAACTAGGACTCCAGCTGATGCATTTATAGCTGTCCATGGCAAAGGAGGCTTTTGCTTGAACCTGTACACACAAGAATATAAATTAAACTAGAGGGAAATACGTTAACACTCGTTTGTGCGCTGCAAACAAACCTTATTTTCAGAAAACTAACCTGCAATGCATTTCATGCTTTCGTAATGGATCCCCAAAGTCAAGATAGCTGATATGCAAAAGCCCAGTATCACTAAAATCAGAGCCATACATGAGAACTGAAGCAGATACATTTGTTGTGTCATAAACATTCACAACAATTGTTTGCTTGCTGGCAAGTTGATGCAGAAGCTTCTCAACTAGAGATGGGATATCGTAAGATGCACCAAGATACCTTTACAAGACATGCATGCAAGATTAATAGTCAATTTAAGTTACCTTCATGGAACATGAAACAATAAACTAAGAGTATAAGCTTGTGCGCAAGAACTCAATAATTTTAAAAGGCAACCGAATTACCCCAGAGTAGCTTGAACTCTTTGTTCTCGTGTGGCATCTGGAGGGAGATCAGCATCATAAACAGCAAAAGTGAGTACAACTCCCACGTGATTGGATTTCAAAAGCTTGAAAGGAGATGTCAATACTCCCTTCCCAGATGCCCTTGCTCGTAGGATATTCTCACAGTCTTCCTATGCATAGATAGCAAACACTGTTAGAATCAGCAGCTTATTGGACATCAGTACATGCACCACGAACAACTATTTTCAAATATAAATACTTTCACGGAACTGATAATTTTGTCTGTAATAATAGAATTTAAACTGAATTCAAATGGCAAATACATTTTGTAAACAACATTATAATATTTATGCAATCATTGACAAGAATTAAGGTGCTTAAGAATTGAACGCAATTTTCACACATCTTCTGCTAAAAGCAACATTAAAAAGATGATCTTTTTTATTAAAAAAAAACTCTGAATTTATGAATCAAACAGAACACATCCATTGGTGTAGATTCATTTATATTTATATCTTCAACAGGTATATTGATTGTGAATGTTGTAAAAGTTAACAAAGCAGTCCAGATGGCTACTATAACCAACATGGTAAATTATCAACTAGTTTGGATGCAATATACAATACGCAGATATTTACAATTTGGTAGACATTTCAGAAAATGCAACTTGACAGTTCAGAGTTGAAATGTGAATCCAGTAGGCAGATCATATCTCTTACTCCTTTCCTTTAGACAAAGAGGCAAAGAGGATAGGGATGAGAATTTTTTCATATGCTAGCAGCAAGTTCAAGTATCATGCTAACAAATACAAAAGCTCCACAAGGTTCATCTTTGCAGTAATTCAGTAGTGGCATCACCCATGTGCCATTTTTCTAAAAGTATGTACACTTATGTAGTTCAAGCAGAAAAGAAGTTGCCAATGAAAAAGAAAACTGAACAACGAAAAGAATGCAGCTGCATGAAGTTCACCTTTCCAGACATCATGTCAATGGAGACTATATGAGATACAGTTTCTTGAGAAAATATCACAGGTGCATATTCATCTTGAATAGGTGCAGGATCCAATTTCTCTGGAATACAATCTTGCACTAGAGTCTGGTCCTCACTTTCCATTTTCCTAATTGTCCATCCATGCTGCTTCTCAAATTGCTCCCTTCCTGAGTGTAGAACTTTCACAGCATATGCAACACCACTAGTAAGTGGCCTCTCAAAAGCTGTCCTCTCGGTGTATTCACCAAATATTTTCTGCGAAATGGAGAAACTTAAAATAACATTATTACACTATCTAATGACATATAAATTTACACTAAACTTTATTTCTTTTTGAAAAAGCTTTTTCAAATCTGAAGTGTAAAGGAGCATTTCCTGCTTCCTTTATGATTTTAAATATTTTTTTCCATGGTGGTAAATTTAGATATTTAAAGAATTCATCAGAGAAATCCCAAAATAGATAAGAGGTTCAAGCAGAGTTGAAGAAGGTATTAAATTATCAACCTATGAGCTGACTCAATGAATTGGTGCCTCCAAAGATTAAGGATTGTATTAACACAGAATGCTGCATTATATGGTTGTAACAGGCACTAAATTAACAACTAAAGTGTTAATGGTTATTAAAAGTATCAATTAGTTGATTCACTGTATTGCAGTTGTGTCCTGGTCTATATGGTTGTAAGTTTGAAAACCTAAACTTTATCATACAAAAAATAAATACAAAGGATAATAGAGGTGAGAATATCACCTGATCAATAGCAGAAGGATCTTTTCCATGATGAAAGGTGGATACCAGAATAGCTAAGGCATGAACATGGTTCATGCTCACATTAAACTGATCTTGCAACATTCGAGCTCTTTCATCACACATGTTGGCAAGGGTATCTTCCCTTCTCAAGATAATTTTTTTATTCAAGTGCCAAAACAACCAAAGAGAGGTTAAAATTCCAATCAGGACAAAAATAATTAGAAGCTTCTTCCTCCACTTCCCAGCACCTCTAGGATTCTGAGATATCTGTTGTTGCTTCAGCTGCAACAGTTGTTGCCGCTGTTGAGGCACTGGCTCCAAATCAATAGGCTTAACCTTTTTCTTCCTCCAAAATTTCACATGAAAGCCAGATAACAGGCAGCTCGCAATCACTACAACAAGTATCCACCAACATATTTGCACCAACACAAAAGGCAAAATATTGCGATGTGCACAGTTGCTCGCTTTTCTTGTCTGCAAGATGTTCTAGTAAAAGGGAAATCGATCAAGAAGACATTATTAATGCAGCATAAACAAGGGTATAAGATTTTGTTTTTCTCCAATTAATTTTATATTAAACAGACAGGCTATTGCTTGTATCTGACATTTGATCAGACTCAAAAACCACAGTCCAGATCTTCAGATTTATTGCAAAATGTGGGTACTGAACGTCCACTATCTTGACAGTATAGTTAATAATGCTGATAAAATATTAGGAACATGTACTAATATTGCCATTTTTCAGAGGAGCCACGACAAATGCCATGTTGTCAAAGATTTCTTCATCAATATCCTTATTGTCCACTATGTTTTCTCCTGGGTTTAATCTGTTCAATGCTTGATACTCTCAATTTGGCCAAATTCCAGCTCCATAGAATTATCTAAGCCTCAATTAGTTAAAATTATTAATCGTAGCTAAACGAAAAACATGATTCTCCCCAAACTCTCCATGTGGCTAGAAGTCCGAGGAATCCTACATATGAAAAGCAAATATAAATAACGATCACTCTATCTTCAATAAGCACCTTGTTTTTAGTTTTAAAATACACCCTGCTATCTTTGTGCATAAAGAGTTGGGACTATTGGACGAAAACTTGCATGACTTGACCAAACTGCACAAAATTTCAGGGCATTGAATTGACAATGAAATAACAACCTTCAAGAAAGAGATTCATGCCCAACTATATCAGCATTAAAGTTGCAAAAAGAAGTGGTACCAATTTGTCTCTCAATGTTTCTCCAAGCTTCCTTGGGACTTTCTCATTTTGAGCTGGGCATTGATCATCAGGGCCAGCATCTTCAGCAGCCCATTTCCCTTGCTTTTGACATAGTAACTTCAGAGCACAGGGAATGCTATCAGTCATTGCCTTTTCAGGTCCCATTTGCTTGGTGCACTCAAGAGATGTTATCTATGATAAGAAGTTGGATAAAAGGACAGAAAATATTTTAACTTAGTGTTCTTTCTAGCATGACAGGATAGATTTAAACAGAAGAAACTGTCTAAGTGATGCGCCAAACATATTAAGCTACTACTTTAGGATTAATCACCAAAATAAGCAGAACTTTTACTCAAATTGCATTCATGGCCTATATTATTGAACTAGGTGCTTTAGCTTATAGCTGAGTTATTGGGCGCAATCACAGCCAAGCCACCCAAACTCATTCACTTGTGAAATTAAGTTTTGAAAGAACACATTAAGTGCACATATGCATATCTTTAACTGCCGGTTGTAGATAGGTCCATTCTTTTTATCCGGTTGTAGATAGGTCCATTCTTTTTATGACATATCTTTCTACATCACTATATTAATAGCTAATTTATTATTAGCCTAGCCAGAACTGCACCTCGTAGTTAAAGTATATACACAACATGATTGCCAATTGAATAAAGACTCAAAACCACTTTGTGATCGCCCCTATATTTAATTTCCACAATTCAAGAATATAAATGGCCAACTAATTAACTCTAAAGGCTGTCCTAGTTAGCAAGCATCCGTGCCCTCCCATTGTTGATCAAGGTTTGAATCCGATGTCAAACCACAAGAAGAGTACTTATCCATCTTTGATAATTATTGTCCTAAAGTAGATAGTCTATCAATACCAACACCCCAAAAGAGAGGGGAAAAAAAGTAGACTCATTATGTCATGCAAAAACTGGTGCAGTTTCCCTACCACAGCACAACATGTGATCTTTTCACCAATCTATCCAAACATGAAAACTATGATTCTCCTTGTTTGAAGACCTGTATATGTATATTCAATCAAGTCCTCCATGATATAATAGCAAGATTTAAACTGTATCATTTCAAATTATTTACAAAATCCAGCATCCAGAATATTCATAAGATGTTGCGAACAAATACATTTAGAAATTTATTTGTCTAACTTATTTTTCATGCCCGCAGAATTCAATGAAAAATGGTACAACCAATAAATAATAATTAATAAAAAAATATGACTTTTAATTTTCTCTTTTAGTGCAAAAAAACATGCCCCCGCTTGACAACAATTATAAATTAAAATTCCACAAAGATTAGTATTCTCAGATCAACTTCAATCTTGATTGAACTTAAATAAATTTAAAGCTTATTAGGGTAGCTGTGAGTGCTGGCATTCAATTACTATTAAACAACAGGAAGAGATATCTTCCCATTTGCAGCTTATGTCAAAGTCCACTGTAGTCCATATCAATTTTGAACAATTTTCGCCATTCAAAATATTATTTGAGAACCATGAACTAAGTTCATAGAAAAGTTAAATTGCATATGACAAAGCCAAGTTCTCAACCAAAAGCAAGTAGCTAGTTAAAAAATGAACAGTTTTATCAAAGGTGCTAATTCAGCTTAGGAACCAAAGGAAAAAGAAGGGGGGAGGGGAACCGTTATAAGAGTGCCTGATCATTGAAGATATCTAATTCACGAGATATAACAGTACTGCACCTTATCTGATTCATAGAACAAAGAAACCAAAGCATGAAGTTCGCTCTTGCTAACATTGAAATGCTGAAGCAAGACTTGAGCTTTCTCTTCGCAAGAATCTATAATCTTGCCTTTCCTCGTTATCCCATTTTCAAAGCTAAAAAGAAGCCATGTGCCGGCTACAGTCAAAACACTTAAAAGCCAAAAAAACAGAATCTTTCCTCTCCATTTCCTAACAGAATTAGTCCCATGTAAATGATCCTTCTGCTTCTTTAGCTTGAAAGTTGCTGATAGTGTATCATTCGAACCAGAAAGCTTGGAAGTCATAGACATTTTAACCCGAGCCTACTCGTGTATTTTCACAAAGAGGCTTGAAAGCTTTGATTAAATCAAATTGGGAGCAAAAGTCATAAAAAATTGCACCTCCCAGGGAACCCCACAATTGATTGATTCAAATTGGGAGACAAAAGTTGCTAAATCCCACCTCCATAGCTAGTCAAAATCAATGCTTTATAAAGAGAAGTCCCTCGAAAAAATTGCATTAAAACATCTTCAACTAGGCACCAAACAAAGAAAACAAAGTGGTCCACCTCTGATCTCTTCTTAGTATTCCAACATGTGGTGTGCAATACTAAGTTTCCTGCCACTTGCTCTGTGGTGTAGAGCACTTAAATCCATCAAAAGACCTCCTTTCAGGAGCTAAAAAGAACCCAATTAATCATGACGCAACAGCAAGCAGAAGCAAACCCAAGTGTTGACTTGGAAACCTGCAAGGGAATCATTGGTGAGGTAATGAAAAATATTGGGTGGTTTCTGTATCTAGTTCTTTCTAGCTCTTACAGCTTGGTGTACCCAAAAGTAAGCATCAAGATTAACTTTTTAGAAGAACGTCTAATCTGACCATGTAAAAACCAATCAGGCCCAGTTGGCTTCTGTTAAAACCCAACTGGAATCAATAATGATCGGACCAGTGAGGTTTGTCCTCTCTCTCTCCCCCTCAAAATCATCAGACTCGCGCGCTTTCTCTCTCTCCAGTAGCTTCAGTATGCTATCCAGCATTTGAAATTTCAGGTTGAGCACATCATTATCTCATCATCAAAGTTGTGAGAGAAGAAAGCAAAACCCAATATCATAAATAGCCATAAAAAAATATTATATTGGCAAATTATTAAAAAGAAAGTTCACCTTTTTCAAAAAAAAAAAATTACAATCCAAGTTAAAAACAAAATTCCCAAAACCCAATATCATAAACCATCATTAAAGCAATATTATTTATGAAATAATATATGATCAAGATTGCGAAAACTTTAGCTTTTTGTTTCTTCATCTTTCACAATCTAAGGTAAGAATTGCGCGAGCGGGTATCTCATGCAAATGAAAAAGAATAATTTAATATTTTTTTTCTTGCTTAGATTTCTATTTTCTTCTTGTGCGTTTTATTTAAGTTTTGAAAGCGACTGATCTTCTCGGTGTTTAAAGATTAGTGTACCTGTCTCCTGCTTCTGTCGCAGCTATACTCTACGGACCCTCTCTATTTTTTTACTTTTTTATTTTTTGAGCAGCAATACTCAGCGTAAATTAAGAAATAAAAACAGTTAATTTTTTTATTTTAACAATGGAAATAAATTCTAACTTACTGATCCTGATCTACTCTTCTTACACACAACTACACAATTTTCTTTTGTTCTGAAAAATAAATATATCCTTCTACGTTCGTTTGTTTTTTTTTTTATTTGAAAAAAAAGGGGCCATAGAGTTTTAGACTTTTAAAGCTAATTTAATAAAATCATGCCCTACAATATTTCTGACTTTTTAATTATTAAGATTATTTTTTTTTGAGAAAATGAATTTCATAAAATTTTATAACATCCATTTATAATTTTAAATTTTTATTTAAAATATAAAATAATTTAAATTTCAATTCTTAAAATTAAATTTCATGGAATTCATTATAATTAATAAATTCTAAGAAAAATAGATGGAAGTTGTAAATAAATTTCAAACTTACATAAAATTAGTGTTGGATAAAAATATTATCATTTTTCTTCTCTTATTTCTCTCTTCTTTTTTTCTTATTCGCATCTGTTGCTCTTTCTCTTCCTTCTCCTTGTTAATCAATAAGCTAGAATCTTAATAAAATTTTTCTTGTCCAAGCCCAACTCAGGCGAAGGAAACCAAGTATCCAAAAAATAATAAAATATTGTTACAAAGTAAATTTTTTTTAGCTTCTTAAATATAATTCATATTTAGTTTTGTGATTTTATTTGTTGTTATAATATTATAATATTAAGGATAATTTTGAAAATGATATTAAATGGATTTTAGTTTTAGATTTATTTTACATAAAAAAAATTATGAAATTCAATTTGAATACATAATTTAAATTTATACATTTCAAATATGAAAATTCAATTGAAAATAAACTTTACGTGGAATTCATTCAACAGCAGAATTTCAACATATCAAACTATAAATAAAATTTTATTTTTTAGCAAAAAAAATATTTTGATAATTTAAAATGTAGGTACTGAATACTACAAAGGTCCTCGGCTTGGTCAATTTAACTAGAGGTGTTTGGTAAAAGCCATTGATTCTGTAATTGATATCTGTTGAATAATTATTTGATATTTAGATGTTTGATAAAATATATAAATTATTATTGATAGATTATAAAATTATTAATACTTGTATTATTTTTTAATTTTATATAATATATATAATTAAAAAATAAAAATATATAAAGTACAGATATAACAATTAAATCTAAAAAAAATTTAAAATGAATAAAAACTTTCATAAATATATTTGATATAAGAAATTTAAAAATTATCATAATAAATTTTTTATTAAATTTTTAACACTTATAACTAAAACATCATATAATTTACTAATTTTTTTTTCCATGTAGTTTTTTTTTTTTTTGTCCTTTTCATAATTTAATGGGAAGATAATGGGAAGGGGATGAAGTGAGCATAAAAACAAAAATAATAATTAATGAGTGGGCCTATTGATTTAAAATTGTTAATCATGAGATTAATTAAAGCAAACCCCATTCTCTCTCTCTCTCTCTCTAAACTTTAAACAAAGACATGATTAATTTGACACCAAATCCTATTTTATTTATATTATATACTAAGCTTAATGAATCATATGATCTGTATATTTATGGAAAATAATAAATTCAGGATCTGAGTTTTATAAAGGTAAAAGATATTTAAAATGGAATAAAAGAAATAGGTGTAATTAAATTTATGAAATTAATGATAATTTGCAGGTCTATAAGTACATAAACAGTGTATTGGAAAAGAAATATAAAATCATCGTGTTTCTCAAGTAATCATTCTTTTTCACTTGTAGTGGATGTAACTACCATCCACCTGTTTATTTGAATGTTACAAACACTCTGACTATGCATGCGCGTGTATCATAATTAATGATTAAAATTTTTTATTTAGCCTTTTCAATGTTAGATTCGATATATATGTGTACTAGAAAAAAGCCTAGATAGATGGGCCATCCAAAAATAATTGTAAATAATATCTTAGTTGGCCTTAGACCCACCACTCCCATTATTCCTATCAAAGATTTGCGGCTGATATGATTTCCTATTACAACCCTCTCTTCTCAATTTCTTAAGTTAACAAAATCTTTAACTGCATGAAATTAACTGCCTATTGTCATGACTTTATCCGTTCTCAAGTAAAATGATTGCTTTGTTCTTTGGCCATAATTCTCTATTATTTCGTTGTTCTATTTAAAAAGCTACCTTAGTCATAGAATTGCTACTCAAGCTCACCATTTCAGCTTCCCACAATCGCAAAATCTCTTTTTCTGAAATTTTTCATATCCATATAAATGGTTTCTTAAACTCATTACTTTACCACTTTCAACTCAATATTTTCTCTAATTCAATTATTTGCTAATGAAATGATACATAAACTTTTTACAGGATACCAATTTATTATAAAAAAATACATGTATAGTTAATTTTATCATTTAATAATATTACTCCGACTAAACAAGATTCTGTGGCTTATTGCACTAATTATGTACTAAGGCTTAAGATTAAGTTCAGTTCCTTCTCTTTAATATTTTTATTTTTGACCACATCAAAGTTGTTATGCACTCGTGGTACCAGTAGCAATTAATCAAATTACAAGTCTCAATTATCAGTATCTTCCCATCTACAGTTTTCATGCACCAACTACTCACCAACCAACGCTTTAGGAACTGAATGCATGTACTCTTACACTTATCACAAAATTTAATTAAAAAAAATAGTACTAATAATAAAGCAACTTATGCTTGAGATATAAATCTTACTAACGCATTCCCCCCCGAGTTACAAAAAGAACCCTATACTAAAGTGAGACGTAATAGCTCTGAAATGGCTTTCTGGTTGCTCTTCTTTCTTCCTTTATTTGCTACAATAGAATCACAAAACACAAATCCTATCAACCAAACTGACCTGCAGATAGCCATGCATGACATGAGAGCATCATCTTACAACGGATTTGTAATCCTCCTCAAGATCCTAACTGCATCCACTGATTCGCTGCATGAAGGTGAAATAACTTTCTTGATGCCATCAGATGATGAACTATCAAAGGCTGCGCTCAGACCGGATGATCTTCAAGAACTCATCCTCAGTCACTCTATCCCAAGTGCTTTGCTCCTCAGCCATCTCTTGCATTTCCCCAATGGATCTCTAGTTCCTTCCAGTATCCCCAATAGGATGCTCAGGATTACCAACAGTAAGGTCTCAGGTCTCTACGTCAATAATGCCAAAGTTGTTACTCCAAATGTATGTCTTAATTCTCTCATCAGGTGCCACGGAATCAGCACTATTATGACTTTTGATAATGGCGGATATTCT
>CANXYI011509026.1:0-13815 GCA_948208565.1 Hura crepitans
ATGCCATGCCATTCTCACACACACATGCTATACCATACCATGCCTATCATATGCAATTTAGCTTATATACCTCTTGGCCAATATTTTCTAATGGCTCTATACATGCTTTTCTTCACATTCCATCACACATACACATGTAATAACATCATTTAAGCTTGCTTATACACAAACTATGCAATTATTATGCAAACCAAGCCATGGCATGCCTTATACATGCCTCGACCATACTGAGAACACACATACAAGACTCTTTCATCAAATTCACCACATATACCTATAATACCATCTCTAACATATAAATTCCCATACCATATGTCGTGTTAACTTACTATAAACCTAGCCTACATCTCAAGGCAACCTCTTAGCCAATAAGGACATAATATCAACCCTCCCATTTTTCACCATACACATGCACAATTCACCTATTTCTATATTAAACACATTAGAAATGATCACCTTCTCATGTAATTCATGCCATACACTTACCGCACAAAAACATATCAACCTCTCAACCAAAAGAAGGCCTTAACCATTTCTTTATTTCCTCCACCAATTCATCACACAATTCATTAACAGGTATGAAATTAACATCAATACATGCATAACACATCATTTTACCTATATTAACCACCTTAACCATAACTTCCATGCATGATTTCTACATTAATTGCTCATCAATTCTAAGATTACATGCTTTCAATACTTTAAATTCACATACCTCTACTTAAAATAAAGCCTTGCTCACCCTTTGGCACCTCTTTTCCCTTGTTATCCTTCACTTTTCTTTGTCCCTCCATCCACACCTCTTTCCCTTAGAAAATCCATAGAAAATTCAATAAGTCCCCAAATGAAAATCTAAGATTATAGGCATTCTTAGAATGGTAAAATCCTCTAGGAAATAAATTAAAAAGAGAGGAAAAACTTACACACACAAAGTTGGTTTCCAAGCACCCTTTATGTACACTTATGAACTTCTTAAATTTTCTTAAAGTCTATGGAAATATATGGCCTTCAAACCCTTCAAACCCTTCAAAGATCAATTTAAAACTTCTTAATGGAATTTTTGGTGTGAATTGGTGGCTGGTTTAAGCTTTGAGAAGTCATAAAAATGGTAGAGCAAAAGGGATGGTAGCATTGGGAATGAGAGGAAGAGGAAAGGGGGAAATGGTGGGTGGGTGAAGTGGTTATGCCAAGTAGCCATCTAAGTGGCAACTTATGGCTTTTATAGCGGTTAAGGTGGCCTCGATGGGGACACATGTCACCCGAGCACTTCAAAAATACTTAGTTTCGATAGAAAATTTGGGGAATTTTTAAAAATAACTCAAACCTCCAAAAATCAATGCATTTGTTTTAAAAATCCTTGATCAGACCCATTTAAAGGCTCATAAAATTTCACGACCAAATTCCCTTGATAGGATAATTAACCAACTTCCTAGATTTATGTGCAAAATATAATATTAAGGACTCAGGGGAAATTTTAACCTTCAAGGTATGGTATTTTTAGGTCTATACGAGCACATCCTTAGTTATCTCAGCCTGAATCCATCTGAGCCTACCGCCTACTAGATTACAACCTAAAATAATTTATTGGTTCTGCTAAATCTTTAAATTAAGCCATTTTCAACATTTTTTTATGATCTGTACACTTTACCTCGGCCCTAGTGAAGGTTACCCAGCACTCCGGGCATACTTTTTGACCCTTAGAGGTACTGTTCATGAAGCCTTGACATACAAGAATTAAAAGTGCAATGGCATATCTCAAGACCTCGATAGCTACACCTGCCCTATATAGTACAGTGGCCCCCATCTCGAATAGCCATAGCTATACCCATATAGTGCACTGGCCTGTATCAAGACCTCGAGGCTGCACCCACCTAGTGTAATGGTCCCACCTAGGAACCATCATGGCTGCACACATATAGTGTAGTGGCTAACATCATGACCTCAACGGCTGCAACTACCATCATAATTATCAAGTAATAGCCCCGAAGGCACAAAGTCTCTAGTAGCTACTAATTCGTAGTTGACCGGTTAACCCATCCAGTGAATGTTTAACTATTAGGCTAACTGTCTATTAATAATTTTTATTCAATTACCAGACATTTATTTTATTTAATTCCATGTTATTAAGACACAGTTATATGTCAAATTCATCTGCTCATTTTTATTGGATAGTTACAAGTCACTTTTTTTCACTAGATAGTTATAGGTCATTTTTATAGAACTTGCACTATTCACTTAGTCATAATTCACTACTCATTTGGTCTTTTATTCATATTTTTCATGGCCTCATGCTATCATAGATCATGCCATTATATCTTACATAATGTTACATTACCATCATCATACTTTGTCATTATTTTATTATCATAATTCTTTCATATCTAAAATTATAAGTACTCAAATTTCATATACCTTATATATGCCATATAATAAATTTTACTTCACACTTAGTATGCATTTTTCTTTACCAATTTCTTATCATACATTACATGCACTAATCTTTATTATAATACCATACATAACCATAACCATGCATCATGCCATAACCATACATATATTTTCACATGCCTTGTCCTATTTATGTTACATATATCATTACCTTCATAATACATCATGATTAACATCATAATACATCATGTACACACATCAAGCACACATGCACATAACATGACATACATGTCATGCATATGACCATACATACATCATGCATATTCATATACTATTCACATCAAAAACACATCCACATCATTATTATCACATCCAATTTACATCATAACATGCATATTACATCAAATCAAGCACACACATGCATAAACCAAAACTTCCATACACATGTTCATGCATGTACACATACAAACAAATGTTGGCATGCATCTATTGTATTAAATCCATATACTGAAGGTATCTTTATACCTTTTTCCACCTTCCTAAGGCCTTATTTGCCTTTGTTCTTCAAGATCTCTCCTTAAACCTATATTATGGAACTTTAACTTTAAAAATTCATATAAAATCATAGGAAACTCCAAATAGAAATCTATAAACATGGAAATTCTTATAATTTCAAGACTACATGAACTTAAAATAAAAACTACAAAGAAGCACTTACACTAAAAAATAGCACTATTCACCTTATACATAAATCTTCCAAAATTAAGCTTTTTACGTGATTTTAAGGCTAAATTTGAACTCTAGAGATCATGGAGGTTCATTTCCATATAAGATATGAAAGAATTTGTGGTGTTTTGTTGTGAGTTTAAGGTAAAAATGAAGGGGGAGAACTTTAAGAATGGCATCAACTTTAGGGTTTTATTAAGGTTAAAGATGACTTCCTCACACATGTAAAATGATGTACATGTGTAGGGGACCCTTATATATTAGTGGTAGATGTGTTAGATCACACCACTTGGCAATCTAATGGTCAAGAAAAATCATATTTCAACTTAAACTTTGGGAAATTTTAAAAACTATATTAGACTTTTAAAAATAGTCACTTTTATTTTAAAAATCCTTAATTGGGCCCATTTATGGCCTAATAAAATTTCAAGTTCAAACTCCAATGGCAAGTGGGCATACTATTCACTCACTATAATAAGAAATTTTGAAAAAAATATCAAATGATCTTAGGAAATTAAAATTCTTCACCAATGAACTCAATGGAATTTTTGACTTTTAGGGTGTGCTATTTTCAGGTCTGTCTAGGCACATCTTGAGTCATTCCTGACACAACCTCATTTAAGTTTACTATTCACTAGTTTATTGCCTAAAAAGAATTATTGGTTTTGCTAAATTTTCAAATTAATTCATTTTCCTCATTTTCTTGCCCGTCAAAGTTTTATGACTAGTACACACCTTCACTGGCCTTACAAAGTTATGATAGCTTCCCAAGAACACTATTTAAGCCTTAGAGGTACTATTCATGAAACCTCAATATATGAGCTTTATAATTCTTCCCCTCTTAACTAATTTCATCTTAGAAATTACCTGATGAAAATAAGTGTGGGTACTAAGCCTTCATCTACTACTCACTTTCCCATATGGCCTCTTCAGTGTTGTGATGCCTCCATAACACCTTTACTAAAGGAATGGACTTGTTCCTCAACTGCTTCAATTCCTTAGCTAGAATTTATATAGGTTCTTTTTCATATGTCAAATCTAGTTACACTTGAATCTTTTCTATTGGTATCATATGGGATGGGTCAAATCTGTACTGCCTTAGTATTAACACATGAAACACATCATGTATCTATTGTAACTTAGGTGGTAAAGCTAGCTTATAAGCCAATAGCCCCACACGTTCTATAATCTTATAGAGACTAATAAATCTAGGACTTTGGTTTCTTTTCTTACCAAACTTGAGTATCTTTTCCCATGGTGATTCCTTCAAAAATACCTTTTCACCCACTTCATATTCAATATCCCTTCTTTTTAAATGAGCCCAAGACTTCTGACAATTTGTAGAAGCTTTTAATCTCTCTCTGATGATGTTAACTTTATCTTCTATATCCTTGACCAAATCAGGTCCCATTATTTTGCCTTCTCTAACCTTAGTCTAGCATAGGTGAGTTTTACACCTTCTTCTATACAATGCCTTATAAGGTGCCATACCCAAACTAGCTTAATGGCTATTATTATAAGCAAACTCAACCAATGACATATATTGATCTTAATTACCTTTAAACTCGATGGCATAGCTATATAACATGCCTTCCAAAACTTGTATCACTCTTTCTAATTATGCATCTATTTGAGGATGGAAGGTTGTACTATATGCCAGTTTAGTCCTAAGAGCTTCATGTAATTTCTTCTAGAATCTGAAGGTAAATTAGGGATCTCTATAAAAAATAATGGCTATTTGCACACCATGCAATCTCATAATCTCCTCAATATATAATTGTGCTAGCTTCTCTAAGGAATAATTCATCCTCACAAGAATAAAATAGGCCATCTTAGTTAACCTATCCATAATTACCCATACAGCATCACACTTACTCCTTGTCAGTGGTAATCCCATTAAAAAATCCATAGTGACCTTCTCTCATTTCTATTTTGGTATTGCTATTGGGTGTAACAATCCAAAAGGAACTTGATGTTTAGCCTTTACTTGCTGACAGGTTAAGCATCTGGCCATATATTCAACTATATCACGTTTCATTACTAACCATAAAAAATGAGGCTTTAAGTCCAAATACATCTTTGTACTACCTCGATGCATAGAATAAGGAGGTTCATGTGCCTCTCTCAAAATTTGTGCTCTCAGGTCATCTACATCAGGTACACATAACCTACTATGGTAGTATAAATATCCAACCTACTATGGTAGTATAAATATCCATCCTCTCCTCATTCAAACTCTATGGTCTTCCTCTCTTTGACTTCATTATGGTCTGTACCAGCTATTTTTTTTATCTGTGCTTCTTTAATTTGTTGCTTGAAGTCAATCTTAATCTATAATTTAGCTAATATAACATCTTCCTCTATGTACTCTATTATGACATTCATTATTCTTAATGTTGCCATGAACTTTTAGTTTAAGGCATCTAAAACTACATTTGTCTTTTATAGATGATAATCTATCAAACAATCATAGTCTTTTATCAACTCTAGCTACCTTTTATGCCTCAAGTTTAACTTTTTCTATGTAAAGGGGTATTTCAAACTCTTATGGTTAATATAAATATAACATTTCTCACCATATAGATAACGTCTCCATATCTTTAATGCAAAAACAATGGCTGCTAACTATAAGTCATGTATAGGATAGTTCTTCTCATGTGGCTTTTGTTGTTTAGAAGCATAAGCCACCACCTTACCTTTCTACATCAAGACACATCGAAGCCTATTATGTGAGGTATCACTATAGATAACAAAGTCCTTGCCCTATTTAGGTTGGACAGGTATAGGAGGCTCAATCAACATTGCCTTTAACTTCTTAAAACCCTTTTGACACTTCTCATCCCATTCAAACCTTACATCCTTTCTTAATAGTCCAATTAATAGTGTTGCAATCATGGAGAATCCCTTTACAAATCTTCTATAATAACCAACCAATCTTAGGAAGCTTTGTATTTTAATCACATTCCTAGGTGGCTTCTACTCTAACATAGCCTTAACCTTACCAGGATCTACCCTAATACCTTTTACTGATGCAATATGACTTAGAAAGGCCACTTCATTAAGCTAGAATTCACACTTACTCAGCTTAACATACAATTTTCTCCCTCTTAAGGTCTGTAGAACAATCTTGAGATATTGTTCATATTCCTCCCAAGTCTTAGAATACACTATGATATCATTAATAAACATTACAACAAATTGATCTAGGTATGGTTGAAAAACCCTATTCATCAAGTCCATGAAAGCTGTTGGGGCATTAGTGAGTCCAAATGGCATTAATACAAACTTATAATGCCTATATCTAATTTTGAAATCAGTTTTAGGTATGTCAAACTCCTTAATCCTCAACTGATGGTATCTTGATCTCAATTCTATCTTAGAAAAGACACATGCACCTCTAAACTAATAAAAAAGATCGTCAATCCTCGACAAAAAGGTATATTCTTCATAGTCACCCTATTCAGCTGTCTATAATCAATGCACAACCAAAGTGACCCATCTTTCTTCTTTACAAATAACATAAGTGCTCCCTAGGGTGAAATACTAGGTATGATGAAACCCTTGTCTAACAATTCTTGCAATTACACCTTCAATTCCTTCAACTCAGTAGATGCCATTTTGTAAGGTGTAATAGATACAGGTCCTATACCAAGAGACACTTTAATTTCAAATTCAAATTCTTATTATGGGGGCAATCCTAGTACATGAACCAAAAAATAAAAACTAGAAAAAAGCACTTACACTAAAAAATGGCACTATTCACCTCATACATAAATCTTCCAAAATTGAGCTTTTTAGGTGATTCTAAGGCTAGATTTAAGCTCTAGATATCATAGAGGTTCATTTACATATGCGATATGTAAGAATTGGTAGTGTTTTGGCATGGGTATGAGGCAAAAATGGAGGGGGTGAACTTTAAGAATGGTGTCAGCTTTAGGGTTTTCTTAGGGTTGAAGATGACTTCCTCTCATATGTAAAATGACATACATGTGTGGGGCACCCTTATATATTAGTGGTGGATGTGTTAGATTATGCCACTTAGCAATCTAACGATCCAGAAAATTCATATTTCAACTTAAAATTTGAGAAATTTTAAAAATTATATTAGACTTTTAAAAATAGTTGCTTTTATTTTAAAAATCCTTGATTGGGCCTATTTATAGCCTTACAAAATTTCAAATCCAAACTCCAATGGCAAGTGTGTGTACTATTCACTCGCTATAACAAGAAATTTTGAAAAAATATCAAACAATCTTAGAAAATTAAAATTTCTTCACCAATGAACTCAATGGAATTTTTGGTTTTCAAGGTGTGCTATTTTTAGGCCTGTCTAGGTACATCCCGGGTTATTCCCAGCACAACCTCATTTAAGGTTACTATTCACTAATTTATTACCTAAAATGAATTAATGGTTCTTCTAAATTTTTAAATTAATTCATTTCCCTTATTTTCTAGTTTGTCAAAGTTTTATGACTAGTACACACCTTCACTAGCCTTATAAAGTTATCCTGTCTTTCTAGGGACACTATTCAAGCCTCGAAGGTACTATTCATGAAACCTTGATCTACGGGCATTACAATAGGGGCATGATATGGACATGAAAAATGACTTATGACAATGGCATGAAATGGACATAAAAAGACCTATAATTGTCTAGTGTAAAAATAGACCTATAACTGTCTAGTATAAAAATGAACCGATAACTGTCTAGTGAAAAATGAGTAAACTAAAATGAAAAATAAATGTCTTAATAGTATGGTAATAAATTAAATTAATGATCTATAATGGAATAAAAATAATTAACGGACAGTTGGCCCAATAGTTAGAAACCCACTAGATGGGTTGATCGATCAACTAAAGGTTTGCAGCTGCTAGAGGTACACTGGTCCTCTAGGCCTTTACCAATATGATGATATTGACGGGTGCAACCACTGAGGTCCTAATAATTAGGCCACTGTACTAGGTCAGTGTAGTGATTGAGGTTCACTAGCTGAGCCACTACATAATATGATGTTGATATTTCTATTTGGTATGGGTAGACCCCTGTTATTAGACAAGGTGGGTAGAGCCACTGAGGTCTATGAGCTAGGCCACTACATAGATGGATTGATAATATAATGATATGATGACATTTTTATTGTCTGGTAATAGGGAGTTTTAGGTCCCCACTATTAGACTAGGTCGGTGCAGTGACTGAGGTCCTCTAGTTAGGCCACAACATTAGGTCGGTACAAAGACTGAGGTCTAAAATGTGGGCCATTGTACAACATTTATTTCCCTTTTATCTAATGTCTATAAGTATAGTCTAACTAGTTAGGCCTATGTAATATAATGAATTTAATGGATAATGATAGTCAGTGATACTGGAATTTATGAACAGGAAAAATAATTATATAAGATAGATTAATATAATAATGTGATAAGGTAATAAAATAATATTATTATCATAACATAGACTTCATATGATGCATGATGCATTCATGACATGTGTGATATACATGTATGCTTGCATGACATGTTTTTATTATATCAAATTCACCACTGAGTTTTATACTCAGTGTATCGGTGTTCCGATGTGCAGGTAGTAGAAAAAGTAGCTGAACAACCTTTGTAGCTTTTGTAATGTAGTAGTGTCAATAAGAAAAAAAGGATATATTTTTGTGTTTTTGGGGTTAATTAGTAAGCACTTATGCAAATTCTATGGTTTTAGGCTTAGTTAGCTTAAATGGTGTGAGTGTCTATAAATTTTAAGCTTAAAGCTGTCGTTTGTATAAAAGGCCTTTTAACTGAAAGGAATTCTTTTCTAAGTTTTGATGATTGTGGGCCTCAGGCCCTGTGTGATGATTGTGATATTTATGATGATGATATTAGAGGACCAAAAGGGTTAAGAGGGTGATAGAAATAAGATAACTTTTATTTGAAGTGTTTTCATAGGTACATTTTTAGGAAATGTCACCTAAGTAGCCATTGTGCTGCCCAAAATTTTGAAGAATTAATTACTGGTTGTTAAATGGATTTTTATGTCTGTTATGACTTGTATAATGATGTTTAGAGGTTAGACTAAAGATTTAGGCAAAATCTATCCATTAAACCATTAAGTCAATAAGTGTTAAAGAATAAGGGTTCAGAGAAATTTCAGGGTGGGTGACCTGGTGGGAAGTTGCACCTCTCATAAGATTTCTTTAGGATTTAGGTAGGGGTGTCACATCAAGTTTGTATGCATATCAAGATAAAGGCCAAACTTCTACTGCTATCAATGGTAAGAAAGAAATGACTGATGACTAGGTTTTTAATGAAGATATACTACTAGTTAAGCCTAGTTATGACAAGGTTCCGCCGCCCAAGTATGACAAGGAAGATCCTATCAAAGAGCTAAATGAAAAGCTAGAAGCCATGAGCCATTTAGTGATTAGGAGACATTAGCTTGAAGCTTGATCATGCCATGCCCCACAAATTTAAGATGCTAAATTTAAGCAAGTTTAATGACACTTATGAGGTCCACCAATCTATCAGAACCACTAATGGTAAGCTTGTTTAGTATGTCTCTAACTGCACAAGCCTTGGATTGGTACCATAGCTTGGAAAAGAAGGTAAAAGAGAATTGGGAAGATTTGGCTCATGCATTTAATAGGCAATATCAAATAACACAACCATCAAGGTGCCGAACCTCAAAGGCTTTGAATTAGTGTGCCAAAAACCCAATGAATGCTTTTTAAAATATTTAGAAAGATAGAAAGACAAGACACTTAAAAATAAGGAATAAGACTAATGATACAGACCAGGTCAAGATGTTCATTAAGAAAGCTAATAGCTACATGAATGTTGGGCTCTTTGCTAAAGGCATTACCACATGGGAATGGCTTAAGGACATCATTTTTGATTTTGAACTAGCACTTCAGAGTAAACGATCTAAGAAGAATGGGGAACCTGCACACCAAAATAATAATTCTGGATAAGTCACTAATGTCAACATGGTTAGGACTTGCCATTTCTCCAAATTGGGCAATCCTTTATCTTGGTGCTTGAATAAGCTCATAAAAAAAGAAAAACTTCATCGATTAACACCCAAGCTACGGATTGATCATCCTCTATCTAATCATAGTTTGATCTATATTGTGCTTATCATCAAGTGATAGGCCATCTCATGAATAAGTGTACTACTCACCATCATGCCATCTAAGATCTCATTGACACCAAGTAGATACTTAATCCAGAAGCTTGAAACTCCCCTAATTAATCTTATTCTTTTTTTTTAGTTTAGTTTAGATATGAGCTTTTGTAATAATTTTAATTACTTCTCTTTTAATAAAATAAAATAATGAATTTACTTTTAAATGTTTGTATAAAAACATTTTGACTTTAAAAAAGTGATATCCTAGATCACATTTTGTAAACCAGATTAACTTCAGCTACCTCCTGAAAGATGGATCAATAATCATACACAGTATTTGGCATCTTTAGGAATCATACACAATATTAAGCATCCCTACAAATCATCCATAACTTTGGCATTGTAGAAGTCATGACATGTATTTGCTAGACATATGACTTCATGCATCATTGATCCATACATGTAGCCATTATGTAAACCTCACCCACATATGTATGTATTCACCTAAGCATGGATAGGTATCATTCACCATGTATTCATTCATATCCCTATACATTCTTCATTACATTTGCATCATGACTAGGATATGCCATTCATAACATCACAATGCTTGAAACATGTATCTTATCACATTAACCTTGTATCACACTAATTATAAAGATCATCCTTTGCTCAGGCTAATTAAAGGAAAAAACTCACCCCTTTCCTTCTTTCAACACTCCTCACTATAAAAAATGGCCACTAGACTTGAAAGCAAAGGTGAAAGTTAGTTGGTAACCAAAGGCATGATGAATAAGGCAATGGTAGCACTAGAATGGAGGATGATATCATTTGTAGAAGAAAGGATTCGAGAAGTCTAATAAAAAAGTGCTCTAAAGAACCCAACATGCACAAATTTAACCATGGGGGTAAGCAATGACCAAGTGACAGGGCTAAGAAAGATTTCCCATAGATTTACCTATTTGAATAGGCCCCTATTTATGATGCTCAAGGAATTGAAAGAAGAGGACCTCCTTTGACCCTTAATACCCAAACATCAACCCTTACCACTTCCACCAAACCATTACCATGACCTATAGTATGCTTATCACCAAAAGATTGGCCATTTAACCAACAATTGCAAAGTCCTCTATTGAGCCATCTAAGACCTCATAGACTATGGTGTGATACCTAATCCTGAAGATCACCCATCACTAGACCATATTATCATCCCTCAAATCTCTAAAATGTGAGATTATTTTTTCCTTACATTCATTCCGCCACCCTATAGGCCAATTATTGACCAATTGTAGGATCACACAAATCAAGGATATGGAAGGATTTAATGAAGATAGGATAAGCTATTTTTGTTTTGTTTTCTAATTGTTTCTTTCCTTTATGTTAGAACAATTAAAGTTTGATAAGACATCATTTTGGCTTCTCATAAGCATTTTTGTTTACCTTATTCATTACATAGTATAGTACTCTTAAAAGTGAGTTGAGAGATTTTAAAAATATTTAAAAAAAAGAGGAAAAAATGATCAACTTAATCCACATTCTTTAAAAAATGGCTCGCCAATGCTACACACAATTTTAAAGCTCAAAACTTAATCTTTCCTTATAAAGCATGAGAAATATCCCTGAATATGAGATGTTAGATGAAAAGACAAATAATAAACTGGGGGTAACTAAACCTAAAAGAATGCCTTTCCTTTAATCTTAAAAGAGGTCCAAATTCAATAGGCTCCAAAGATTAAAGTGTCAAATTCTTTTTTTAATCATTTTCCTTAAAGTTTAAAAGATAATGGGAACCATTCTAAAACAACAAATGTTCTTGGCTCTTACTTTGAAGCCTACAAAAATAGAAAAATTTACCTTAAAGCCTCAAACAATTGAGCATTCTCTTTTTAACCATGGTTGCCCTCATTAAAAAAAAGAGTTTTCTAATTCCCATTAGGCTAATCAATTAAGACCATAGACCTAAGCAAAAGTTAGGGAAATTGAGAGAAAATATTTAGTCAGAAAATCTTCGGATTAGCTAAGAATAGGGATATCATCAATGTAGTACTCGAAAAGATCAAAAGCACAAAGATTTAAAAAACTGATGGGCATAAAGCTAGCACCCATGGAAAGCTACTATTTAACTGATCTAAAATGTTCCATCAACCTCCCATTACAAGAGCTTCAAAATATATCTAGCCATTTCGAAGGTGCAAGTCCAGATCCAATTGATCAAACATAGCATAATTAGATCCCAATCCTTAATCGAATATGGATAAGCTAATTTCAAAAAATAAAAAGAAAAAAAAGCTCACTAGGTTAAAAACTCACAAAAGGCATCCTAGGCAAAAATTAAAGCATACCTCTCTAGATCAAAAACCCGTACAGGGCGGTCTAGGTAAAAATTAGAGGTCTAGAGAAAATATTAAGTTGGAAAATCTTTGGACCAAATAATAACAAGGGTACCGTACTATGTAATCACATAAATTTGCATGCTTATTCCCTATAATCACTCATTCTTCAGCCACACATGCTTAAATGCTCTCCATAGCAAATTCACATTTTGCCCAAGCCTGGGCTTACCATCATTCACCTTAACTCAACTTACTTCTCAACACATTCCCTAGCCTTTTTATCATCTTAGCTTGACTTGTTTCTTCATAAGACATCTCATTCACATTTTACACCTTCACTTTTCTCAAACGCAAGTTTTTCTTATGACAAGTTTGAGAAGAGGGTGATCCCAATAACAAAACATATACTGATTCATGCATTTAGACAAATTGTCATTCATACATCTAAAAAAATAGTTTTACTCACTCACTTTCATTCATAAATCCATTTTAGGAAAAAATATCCATTTTTCCTGTACATACATTTGCCTTCATCATGCATCCATCACAAGAAGAACATTCATTCATCATAAGTAAAGATGCATTAATCGTTCAACATATATCTGTCTTTATAATTCATCCATCATAAGTGATGATTCATTTATTCAGTCATCTAGGAAAAAGTCATATTCATCGTACAAGTGTCTTACATGCATTCATCATTCATTCTGATTCCTCATTCAGTTAGAAGAAAATAAGCAAAAACACATGCATTGCTACATTCATAAGAAATGCATTACTCATAATTTAGTCGAAAACATACCTTGCCACATTCCTTCATCTAGAAAAGATTGGGAACTAACATGCATATCATTAATTCATTTACTCAATCACAACATTGATTCACTAGAATTATCTCACTCAATCACCTTCATGTTTCTACACTTATTCGTTTAAGATAAGATAGAGTGCATTCATTCAAAAGAAAATTAAGTCATATCAAGTCACCAGGCATATTCATACATATGCACATATATTGTCTCATTCACATACTTGTATTAAGTGGGCATCAATACATCCAACGTCAGCCACATGCTTTAGACAAATAACATATACAAAATATTCATTAGATCTACATGCATTAGTGTAATATTTGGCATAAGCACCTTATCAAATATCAATCATGTATCTCATATATCTTAGGAACATAAAAGGACAAGTAACATGCCTAGGCATATCATTCAAGATAGAGTTACATTCATTCACATATCATAA
>CANXYI011509115.1:0-10216 GCA_948208565.1 Hura crepitans
CATAAGAAAGAGTGAGCCTAACACATTAGACCCTCTAAATTGGTTAGAAAGAGATGGATTTTAGTGGATGGAAAGGGATAAAAGATGGATGTTTTGATCACTCCAAAGTGAGTAAGTTGATCTCAAACTAAGTGATTTTGATGAGGTTATTTGAGGTGTGGCTTAGATTTATAGAATGATATGATAAAGTTTCATATATAATAATATTTTTGTAGCTTTTATGTGAGAAAATCAATTAGGGACATAGGGAGGATTGTGATATAAGATGATGAAGCAGTGAAGTTAAAGTGGAGAGAAGAAAGATTAAAAGGATCTAAGCTTAAGATGTATATGTATAAAATAGTTATTGAATATTTATTTTCTATTGTATTATGTTAAAATAAGTGACTTTATGTGCAGATACTTGGATTTTAGGTCTAGGACATTCCTATTGATTTGGACTTTGACCCAACCTAAAAAGCTTGTGGTGCGACCCAAATTATAGAAAAAATAGGAATGTGTGTCAATAATGGAAGGCTTAGGCTGAAGCTTGACACTAATTCCAATGGGGTTGCAAGGCTAAAGCCTCCACAGCATGAACTCATTCACTTTTTGGCCCTATAATGATAACTAGAGATAGTATGAAGTAGGTTTAAGTAATAAGATAGACAACCTAGAACCCTACTTCATACTAACCACCTTGGTACAAGTTTGCCCAAACTTGGTGCTATTAAGTCTGCACCAAACAACCAATACCTAACCTAGAATAGTTAGCCCATAACCTATAGTTTGCTCAAACAAACCAAAGCCTATGTTTGCATGAACTATGATAAACTCAGCCCAAAACTAGGCCTAAGGCCTATGAATTGCTAGGGTGAACCTAAAGCTTAGGTCCACATAGACTTAATGACCAAAGTCCATATGGACCTACTGATGAAAAGCTTCCACTAGGACTTTACCTCTTTTGGATAGGAAAGCTATCCACCAATCTTATAAATACCCCTCTCTAAGGAGAATTAAAAGGGGGAAGAATGAACAATCATTAAGAAGAACCCAGTGTTCCGAGAGTTTAGGCATAAACTCTAAAGTAGGAATCACTCTACTAGACCTTAGCCTATACAGAAAAATAATTGTTCTTCCAAAACACAACATTTTAAGATTTGAGGTTCCTTTCATTCTTCATCTTTCATCTCATGCCATTTCCTTAATCGAGGATCTCCTGAGATTAATTGACATGTGAGGTGATTTTATGTATTCCCCACATCAATTATAGGAGTAGGTTAATGCTTTAAATTGCTTTCATTATATTTTTCATTCATTAGAAAATTGTAATTGCACTTACTTTCTAGAATTAACACTTAAGTTTACATGGACATAGTTTAATGGATATTAATTTCGCATAGACCTATTATTTGAATATGTATATGATATGAGGTCTGTACGGACCAATATTTGATAACAATTTTATACTCATCTTCTATATTATATTTTAATGTCTATTTAATGTCTAATAACGTATGTTTTATCTATGTTGATCACTATAGCATGTTAATAATTTGTATTGATGTTTAATATGTTTCTATAATTAATACTAATAATTCTATTTGTCATTTTACATGAAACTTTCATTTTGGAACCAATGTAAAGGCCAAACAGACTCCTTTTCATGAGGAGTGTTGTTAATGCAGACATATGTTTTGAATGAATATGCTTTTATGTTGTCTGTACAGACTTTTTTATGTTGTTTATCTCTCTTTTAATCATTAATTATACTAATCACCACTCTATTTATAATGATTGTTCATACACATTTTATATGTATTGATACCCATTTTTGTATCTTTAACATGCATTATAATAACCATATTTTATACTGTTATTAGGTCTTCATAAACCTTTGTTTGTATTACTAATCACTTTACTTGAGTTGTGTAAGTTTGGTGATTTATACTAGAATAAGGTTCGGATGGATATATTTGCCATGACACATAGTAGTCTGCACGAACTTGATGATGCAGAGATGAGACCAAATAGCATACTCTTTATTTGTTTATTTGATTTTGTACCTTTTATTTTTTTTAACTATTAGTTGTAATAGTTAACTTAATAAATTATTTTACATGCCAAAATGCCTAACCTCACATTAATGCTTTTCTACCTAATTAATTGGTGTTTTCTTGATAAAATGGTTTAAAGTTTTCCTTAATAAAAGTCATATAAAATGTATTTTAACAAAGGCCAATCTCTTAGAGATAGGACTTGGGCAATTACCACCACTTCCTATGGAATTATGAGTAGTTGTTAGGTCAAACAATAACTAATAAATGGCCCCATTTGTGGATGTCAATACACACTTATGCTTGTTGTATATTTTGAATATTGCAATTTATTCTCTCTAAGTGCAATTGTGACATAAATGCTTAAATAAAACATTTGCTTACATGATACGAGATTGATAAATATTCTAATATAAAGAAAGGTATATTATGAGGCATTAATAAGATATGATTTTGAAACTTTTCTAAGTAAAAAGATCAGTGGTCCTGGTGTAGAGCCAAGTGGTGACTCTAAACACTAACTGCCTCATCACCGGTAAAGTACAATAAATTTACAGAGGCAACTTTGTTAAGGACTAAGAATTGAATTCAAAAGTGCCAAAATAATATACCTTCTGATATTCTAATTTTGATTAGTCCCATGTATTTCATTTTATATAAACTATGTCCCTTTTTACATTAGATGGTTTTGCAAACCATTAACCTATTTTTATTCAAGAATGGGGGAGTGCTAGCATATCTATCACTCACAAGCCTCATGCCTTTAGGTATATGAAATAGTGAACTAATCGGTTGCTATTATCCTTGAATAGAAAGACCTATTGGAGGGACCTCCACTTTTGCGAACTACAAAACCTCTTTCAAAATAAACCATGAAGCCCATATAGTTAAGCTTAGCAACTTTCCCTAAGTTGTATGACCTTAAGTGTTTGTGATTGCATCATACCTTATTTAAAGTAGGGCCAAGCCCATTGTGCCTTTTATCTAGAATGGGCCTGACCTAATATCACCTTAAACAAGACTTAAATGTCATAAGCTATCATAATTTCATATGCTTTAAATATGAGAGGTCATTAGGCCTAATTGGACTTATAATCGAACCTATACATCCCCTAATGATGCTTAGGTAAACCCACCTAGGAAGAATTGCTAAGACCATATGTGTAGGAGTAATAAGGTTGGAAGGCTTATTGTTTGTGTTTGTCCTTGTATATCAAAACTTGTATCATTTTTTTATCCTTATGTACATAACATTTTATCTGCTTCATGACATAAACTTTGTATCTTTCTTGTTTTTATGTATCATATGTATCTCATAAACTCATGCATAGTAAACACACTTCATGTAAAATTATGTACACTTTATACTAGCACATGACACACTAACAATGTATCAAAGGTTGCTAGCTTGTAAAAATTAATGCATCTTATGATCTCATTCATGTATTAACTATCTGTACCATGCATGCACACATATATATGCATCATATTTAGTCCTAAGAAATCATTCATACATAAGGCACACCTTATATATCATGCATCATCTTAGAAAATTCATGCATCAAGACTAAGCCTTTATTTTGTAGCCACCATTAATCCATCTTCAACCTACCAAGGAAGAGCAATCATGTTTGGAGATAAAGTAGTAAAAAAAAGCCATACTAAATAAGATCCTTCAAGATATAGAGAAAAGGATGATGGCTGCCATAACCAATTCGTCATCAAGTATGTATTCCTAGCTAAATAGAAGCTAACCTTCTACTAACAATGGTAAGAAAGAAATGACTGATGACCAAGTTTTAGATAAAGAGATATCACCTGTTAGGCCTAGTTATAATAAGATTCCACTACCTAAAGGTGATGAGGAAGATCATATCAAAGAGTTGAATAAAAAAACTAGAAGCCATGAGTCACCTAGTGGTCAAGAGCAAATGCATCAACCTGAAGGGCATCAACTTAAAGCTTGATCATGCCATGCCCTATAATTTCAAAGTGCTAAATTTAAGTAAGTTCGATGGCACTTCTAACCCGAGGAATTAGTTGAAGTAGTATACAATTACTATATAGTCTACCATATGTCAAAAGCATAAATGGCAAGCTTTTTTAGTATGTCTCTAATTGGGCAGGCCTTAGATTGGTACCACAGCTTGGGAAAGAAGGTTAAAGTGAACTGGGAAGATTTGGCATGTGCATTTAACAAGCAATGCTCAAATAATTCAATCATCGAAGTGACCCTCAAAAACTAGGAATTCGTGTGCCAAAAACTTGACAAATCGTTCTTTGATTACATTAAATGATGGAGGGCCAAGGTACTTAAAATGAGAAATAAGGCTGATGATACCAACTAGATTAAGATGTTCATCAAGAATGCTATTAGCTATATAAATGTTGGGCTCTTTGCTCAAGACATTACCATATAGGAATGGCTTAAGGATATAGCTATTGATATTGAATTAGCACTTTAGAATAGAGGATTCAAGAAGAATAGGGAACCTACCCATTAAAATAATAATCTGGGCTAAGTCACTAATGTCAATATGGTCAAGACTCACCATTTCTCCAAACTAGGCAAACCTCTATCTTGGTGCTTGAATAAGCTTATAAAAGAAGAAAAACTGAAACCATTAACACCTAAGCCATGAATTGATCTTATTTCACCTAGTCATAGGTTCGATCTATATTGTGTTTACCACTAAGTGATAGGCCATCTCACGGACAAGTGCACCACTCTTCATCATGCCATTTAGAAACTCATTAATGCCAAATAGATACCTAATGTAGAAGCTTAAAGCTCCCTCAATTAATCTTATTCTCTTTTTCCTTTTTTTAGTTTAGTTTTCCTTTAATAAAATAAGTCAATAAGTTTACTTCAGATGGTTGTATAAATACATTTTAACTTTAACATAGAAAAAGGAAAATCTTAGATCACAATAAATCAACTTCAGCACCCCCCTAAAAGATGGATCAATGATTAATAGGCATCATTAGGAATCATGCATAATATTAGGCATCATCCATGACATTGGCATTGTGGAAGTCATATATATACAGTAGAATTATAGACCCCCATTCATACATCAACTAAACATCTATTGTATAAGCATAATGTTATCCCATAACTTCACTTTTTCATGTATACTACTTAGGCTTAGTCATGCATCATTCATCCATAAATACATTACCATCCACCTAATATCACCTAATCTAATATAGGTGTCACATGTATCATAAAAGTTACATCCCAAGCATACACTTAGCATGCTATTCACCCATTATGTAAACTTTATTCACCTCATACCATCTTATGTAGAATAGGTGTGACATGTATCCATCATGTTTCCACATGTATTTGAAGTCACATTATGTCTAGGCACATCATGTACACATCACATGCATATATTAGGATAATCACTAATCTTCAATCTTGCAATCATCCATACAAGTTAAGTAAACACATAACATCATAAATGCTTGAAACATGCATCATATCACACTAGCCATGTATCACACTGACTGCATAGATCATCCTTTGCTCAAGCTCTTCAAAGGAAAATATTCACCCTTTTCCTTCTTTCAACACTCTTCACCATAAAAAATGGCAACTAGAGCTAAAATCGAAGGTTAAAATTAGTTGGTGACTAGAGGCATGATAAACAACGTAATGGTAGCACTACAATGAAGGATAATAATAGTCATAGAAGAAAGGATTAATAAAAGTCATAGAAGAAAGGATTCAAGAAGTCCAATAACAAGGTGCTTTGAAGAACTTGATAGGCATGAATTTAACCATAAGGGTAAGTAATAACCAATGAACCAGGTTAAGAAATATTTCCCATAGATTTACCCATATGAATAAGACCTTGTCTATAATGCTTAAGGAGTTGAAAGAAGAAAACCTCCTTCAACCCTTAATACTTGAACATCAGTCTTCACCACTTTCACCTAACCATCACCATAACCTTACTGTGCCTATCACTAAAAGATTGGTCACTTGACTGACAACTATAAAGCCTTACATCAAGCTATCTAAGACCTCATAGACCATGGCTCAATACCTAATCCTAAAGATCACACATCACCAGACCTCACTGTCATTCCTCAATTCTCTAAAAGGCAAGGTTATCTCTTTCGAACTCTTAATCTACCACTTTATAGGCCAACTATTAACCAACTGTAGGATTATGCCAATCAATGATATGGAAGGATTCAATAAAGATAGGATAAACTATCTTTTATTTTATTTTCTAGTTGTTTCTTTCCTTTATCTCAAAATAATAAAGGTTTAATAAAAAATCATTTTGGCATTTCATGAGCATCACCTTATTCATTAAATAACATGGTACTTTTAAAATTGAGTTGAGAGATTAAAAAAAAGAAAAAAGAACAAACTTGATTAGCTTAGTCCACATGTATCTCAAACTGTCCGTGATTCTTTTAAAAAAGGCTCACCACCACTGCGTGTAATCCCAAATCTCAAAACTTGATTTTTCTTTATAAGGCATGATAAATATCCATGAATGTGAGATGAGAGATAAAAAAAAGAAGAAAAAAATTAGGGGCAACTAAATCTAAATTAATGCTTCTTTCCTTCAAATTTTAAAAGAGGTCTAAACTCAACAGGCTCTAAAAGATTAAAGTACCAAATTCATTTTTTTTCCAAAAAGAGCCTTATACAATCTAATCATTTTCATCAAAGCCTAAAACCTTATAGGAACCATTCTAAAACAACAAACATTTTTTCAATTCTTGCTCACATAAAAATCTAAAGGTCAAAAGGCTCTAAAAGGTTAAAACTCCAAAGCCTACAAAAATAAAAAGGATTTGTCATAAGCCTCAAGTAATTGAGCATTCTCTTTTCAACCATTGTTTCCCTCATTAAAAAAAGGAAAAAAATGATTTTTCTAATTCCCACTAGGCTGATTGACTAAGAGCATTAGCTTAGGCAAATGTTAGGGAAATTGAGAGAAAATATTTGGCCAAGAAAATATTTGGACTAGCTAATAATAGGGATATCATCAAAATCTAATCACATCCTAAGCCTTAACTGAATATGGATAAGTTGAATTCAAAAAAATAAAAAAAAAAGAAGAAAAAGAAAGAAAACCTTGCTAGGTTAAAATCTTGCAAAAGGTGGCCTAAGCAAAAATTAAAGCATACCTTACTAGATTAAAAACTTGCAAAGGGTAGTTTTGGCAAAAATTAGAGGTAAAGAGAAAATAATTAGTTGGAATATCTTTGGACGAGCTAATAACAAGGGTACCATACTATGCAATCACATACATTTTGCATTATAATCACGCTCTTTATAATGAATTGACATTTTGGCTCACCACCTTTACGGCACATTCCATTCGACCTATTCTTTTCCTCCTTCATGGAACTTTCCACTTCCTTTCTCAACATCTATTTCAAACAACTTATCTACACCTTCCTTAATCCTTTCAACATCTTAACTTGATCTATTTCTTTATGTGACATCTCATTGACATTACCCCAACATAGACTACTGCTTCGCTTCTTTGCTTTTCTCAAACCCAAGTTTTTTCTATGATGAGTATGAGAGGAGAGTGATTCAATAATAACAAATTTATTGGTTCATAAATTTTCTTACTCACATTCAAACATTTATTGTAGGAAAAGGTACCTATTTGCCTTCACCATTCATCCATAATAAGAAGAACATTTATCATAGGGAAGATATATTCATTATTCAACATATATATGTATTCACCATTCATCCATCATAAGAACAACATTTGTCATAGGAAAAGATGTATTCATCATTCAACATATATCTGCATTCACCATTCATCCATCATAAGAAAGGATTCACTCATTCACTTATCTAGGAAAAGGTTATATCCACCATGCAGCTGCTTATACATGTATTCATCATTCATTCAAAGTTCTCTTTCATTTAGAAAAGAATAAGAATAAACACATGCATCACTATATGCATTCTCTAGTAAAAAACATACCTCGCCATATTCTTTCATTTAAAAAAGATTAAAGAACCAATGCACATATCATTCATTCACTCAATCACCACATTCATTCATTCAAGAGAAAATTAGGTCATATCCAATCACTAGACACATTCATATATTTGAACATGTATCAACTCATTTACATACTCATATTAAGTAGGTATCAATGCATTTAGTAGTAGTCATATACTTTAAGCACATAACATATATACACATTCATTAAGTTTACATGCATTTGTGTAAATATGGATGCATTATCATTTAACATTTATTATAAGCACCCTATCTAGACATCAGTCATATAGCTCACATAGCTCAAGAACATATGAGACAAGTGATATGCATATGCACATCATTTAGGATAGAATCACATAGAAAAGTCTCATTCATTTATCTAAACTATAAACTTACCCATACAGGGCACTACATTCATATCAATTCATATCAATTCACACGTGCCCATTTCTTAGTCACATAGGTCATGCACACTCTTATGCATCAGCCACATACCATTATTCCTTCTATCCACCTAGATACATTTACGCCTTTAACTCATGCATCAGTCATGCACTTACACATACATACTTACACAATATTAATATCTTTATCACTAAATTTGGTTTGGTCCATGCTATTAGACTATCTTTAGACTTATCACTAGATTTGGTTCGGTATACATTATCAGACTATCTTTAAATTTATCATAAGATTTGGTTCGATCAGCTTTCAGCTTATCCAGACTCATCACCAAATTTTATTTAGTTAACTTTTAGCTTATATGGAATTATCACTAGATTCAGTTTAGCTTATCTAAACCTATCACTAGATTTGATTTGGCCAACTCTTTAGGACTTATCACCATATTTGGTTTAGTTGATCTATAACTTACAAACCTAAAGGCAAGCCAGCACTTGTATTTGGCATAGCTTATCATTAGCTAGAGGTGAATAGGCACTCATATTCAATGTCATTCTTTCAGGTTATCTTTATGTAGAGGCAAATAGGCACTCACATTTGGTGTAGTTTTCTCGGCTTTAAAATTTTGAAATTCCCTTGAAAGTAAGTAGGCACTCATATTTGGTGTAGCTTATCTTTATCCGAAGATGAACAAGCACTTGCATTCAGTGTAATTCTTTTTAGTTTAATGTTCTGATCTCCCCTGAAGGTGAGCAAGCATTCGTATTTGATGTAGCTTACTTTCAAACTTTATCTATCTGGAAACTTCATAAGCAAAGGCATGTTAAGATCTCGTTGGATTTTCATTTCACTCGAGGATGAGAAAGCACTTGTATTTGGTGTAGTTTATCTTCATAATATCAATATTTTTTTGAAGGGAAGATACACTTTAGATCTAGCTAGTTTATGCTTTGATTTAGAGGTAGGCATTCATATTCGATATAACTTCATGCTAGGTAAGTATAACTTGAGGTGAGTATCTTAAACTCAGGTACTTTGATATGCACTATTAAACTAGCATTTCATAAGACACACCAAAGTAAGGGCAACTGTAGACACTTGGATTTTAGGTTTAGAATATTCTTATGGATATAGACTTTGACCAAAACCAAAAAGTTCATGGTGCAACCTGAATTCCAGAAAAAATGGGAATCTATATTGGTAGCGAAGGGCTTAGGCTTGACATTAATTCTAATGGGAGTGTGGGGTGAAGCTCCTATAGTATAGACTCATTCCTTTTTTTAGGCCTATAATGATAACCAAAGATAGGCTCAAGCAACCTAGAATCCTAGTCTATACGGAACACCTTGGTACAAGTCTGCCTAGACTTAGTGCTATTAAGTCTGCACCAAACAACTAAGACCAAGCCTAGAATAATAAGCCCATGACCCATAGTTTGCCCAAACAAACCAAAGCTTATGTCCATATGGACTACACCAAAACAAAGCCTAAGACCTATGAACCACTAGGGTGAACCCAAAGCCTAAGTCCGCACAAACTTAGTAAGCAAAGTCCATATGGACCAACCGATAAAAAGCTTCCAAAAGTGTGAACTTTTTTTTATTTAAACTCTGTTTCCTAATTCCACTAGGACTTTACCTCTTCTAGACAGGAAAGCTATCCACAAAGCCTATAAGTAGCCCTCTCAAAGGAGAATTAAAGGGGGGGAATGAACAATCATTAAGAATAACCTACTATTTTGAGAGTCTAAGCATGAACTCTAAAGTAGTAAATGCT
>CANXYI011509153.1:0-17527 GCA_948208565.1 Hura crepitans
ATCTTAGTGTACCTTAGATTGCAAGTTGTGTGTATGGCATGGTGGCATGGTCTATGTGGTAGGAAAATGTGTGCTAAGCATGGCATTAGATTTATATGTGGTGAATTTGGTGAAAATCTGCATATATGTATGGAATCATAGCATGGCCGAGGCATGTATGGTGTATGTTATGGCATGATGTGCATGGTATGTCATGTGTATAGGCATGTATTTGTTAAAAGTTTTGTATATGACATTTGTGTGTGTTAAATTATGGAAATATGCATGTGTGTGATATTGTAATAGTAGTTGCTGAGAGGTATGTTATGGTTGGCATGTAAGTGTACGTGTGGGGCATAGTGTATGACATGTAAAAATAGCATGACATGATGGACATAAATTATGTAACATGAGGTTTGCATGAAATGGGCATCAATATGTGAATAAGAATGGTACAACAATTTCTTACAATTGGTAAAGAAATGGTGTTCATAATTGAGTTAAGAAATGGTTTGAAAATAGTTTAAAATAGGGATGGTAAAAATAACCCATAATGGATCTTATAATAGCATGAAATTGGACATGAATTAGGACACTTTGTGCACTTGGTTTTAAATGAAATTTAGGGCCACTTCTGAGGCCATTTGGAATGTATAGAATGACATGATTTTAGGGGGCCACAATGGCATGTGGTTATGGATTACAATAGCATGAATGCATATCCAAAAAATGTTAACCATGGACCTATAATTATGTATGAAAATTTTAAAGTTACCTATAGTTGTCCTAAGAAAATGGTTTATTGGAACTTAAACTAGAAATGTCTCATAACTTAACATAATTAAACTTAGAATAATGGTATAAACTGGACTTAAATTGGACTTGGGACTATCCTAAAAATTGACTAGAAACTGGCTTAGAAAATAGACCTATAACTGTCTGATAAAACCAAAATAGACTTGTAACTGTATGTTGTTCAACTATAAATATTATAAAATGATGATCAATAAGTAAATGGACATAAAATTATGACACATGGCTTATTAGTTAGACACCAAATAGATGGGTTGACTGGTTAACTAAGGATTAGTAGCTAGTAGACATATGATGATGATTTACTCGATATTGAGAGTTCTACAGACTGATCCGTGCTATCCATTGGAGATGTATGCTAATGATACATTGGATATTAAAAGGTCTACAGACTGATCCCTACTATCAACTAGAGATACTTGATGATGATTATTGGATATTTAGAGGTCTACAAACTGATCCCTACTATCCATAGAGTGACTTGATGGTGATTATTGGGATATTGAGAGGTTTACAAACTAATCCCCGCTATCACCTATTTGGTATTAAGAGGTTCATGTGAGTTAATCCCTGCTATCAAACTAGGTCAGTGCCACTGTTAGGGTCTAGAATATAGGCCACTGCATAAGTTTTAGTTCCCTCTTAGTCTAATGTCTTTAACTATAGTCTATCTCATCAAGCCTATTAAATTAATTTAAACTAGATTAAAATTCAAACCAAATTTGATGTCAATCATGGAATGAATCAATTAACTATAAATACCATAGTGGCATAATTGTAATTATTTGAATTCTATCACATGAATGAATTGATTGCTCTATATTGCATTTATACATTTATAGCCTATTTCTACATCTGAGTTCTTGCATGTGACATGTTTTAAATACATTAAATTCACCACTAAGTTTTATACTCAATGTATAATTATTTTGGTGTGTAGGTTATAGAGGTAAGCAATCCTACCTTGAGGATTGTGCAGTGTAGCTGTATAAATAGTAAATCATATATAGATGTGTTTTTTTATGTTTAGTACGCACTCATGCAACTATTGTAGGTTATGGGTTCAGCAAGCTTGAAGTTGCTAGTGTCTGTATCTATAAGTGTATGTGTGATGTATATAAACAGGCTATTTATTTGAATGTTTAATTTATATGGCTTCTGATGATTTTGGGCTTAAGGCCCTATGTGACATATGAGTGTATGTTGATATGTGGTGATGTTACTAAGTGGACCAGAATGGTCGGAAAGGAGAATGAGTGATAGTAATATTTTTATAAGTGTTTTTTTTTTAGGTGAAAATTTTTCAAAATGTCATTTGAGTAGCCATTGTGTTGACCAACTTTCTATAAACATGTTATGGGTCAATTAAATGGTTTTTCTAGGTCCGTTATATCTTATATAGGAATAGTTAAGGGATAGACTAAGGAGTTAAGCAATATCCAATCAAATAATAAGAAAACTATAAGTGTTAAGGAGTGAAGACCTAGAGCAATTTTAGGATGGGTGATCTGATAGGAAGTGCATTGCCTATTAGGTTTCTTCAGGAATCTTATAGGAGGTGTCACATTAGGTAGTATTAGAGCATAGGTTGTATGTTCTTAGGTGTTTTACATGAGCTCTATTGGCTAGGATTATTTTTTTCTAAATTGCTACATTGCAAAGAGGCTGATAAATCCTATTTCTTTTATAGTTAATCAAGAAAAATGATCAAATACTAGAAGAACAGGGAGAGGAAGTGGCTAGTTATACCCCTACAATAGTTTAGGGGGGTAATTGATAGTGTAAATATATCAAAACCTAGTGAAGATGCATAGCAGCAACAGCCACAAATACAGCCACAGATGCAAGTATCCTAAGTGCTATTACAGCAGATAGTGGATCTGCTCAGGCACACTGCAATCATTGCTCCATCTCCTCTACTAAGTCCAGTATCTCTACCACCACCAGCTCCTCCACATAAAACCCTTTTAGAGAGGCTTAAAAAAATGAGAGCTATAGAGTTTATAGGTATAAAGAAGGATAATGTAGCTCAAGTAAAGTACTGGTTAGACAAAACCTTTAGAATCCTAGAACAATTAGAGTGTACAGAAGAAAAGAGCTTGAACTGTATAACTTCTCTTCTTCAAGAAAAGGCATTTCATTAGTGGGACAGTATTAAGAAGAGGAAGGGATAATAGATCTCACCTAGGAATTTTTCCCAAAGGAGTTTAGAAAGAGATACATTCTAGAATCATTCAAAGACAAAAAGAGGCATGAGTTTCTAAATCCAAAATAAGTAGGAGAATAATAATAGATTATGAAAAGGTTTTCACTAGAGTGATAAGGTATGCTAAGGAATTTGTCCCTAATGAAGATGAAGAAATGCAAGATGTTTCTAAAAGGATTGAATATGGAACTAAGAATGCAAATAGCTAACTTGAGGCTTATATATTTTGCAGTACTAGTAGCATTAACATATGACATGGAAGAAATGGTGTAGGAAAAGAGGGATTTTTTTTCAGGGGAAGAGACAACTCACTACTGAGCATTCCAGTTTAGTCCCAAGTGGTAATAAGAGACAAAGAGAGGCATAACATCAATCTCAATTAATGTACTAGGCACAAAGGTAGACTCAATCTTAGAGGCCTAGGTAGGCATCTATAGTTAGGCCTCGACCACCCTCATAAGCCTTTAGTGCTCTAGTACCAATAACTACTTGAAATATACCCTCAACTTATGGCCTTTGCAATAAAAGACATTGGGTTTAGTGTTGGTAGACCAAAAGAAGATAGTGTTATACTTATGGTGCCAAGGACCATTACCAGAGAGAGTGTCCCTAAAGACAGACAGAGGGTGCCCATACACAAGCATCCGTAACAACACCTCTAGGTAGATGACAGAGACAAGGGAGAATGAATAGCCCAATGCTAGTTAAGGAATAAGATCAAAAGCTCATGCACCAACTAGGCTATATGCTGTTAGGACTCATGAAAAAGTAGTAGCCCTAGGTGTCATTATTGCTACATTTCACTTATTTGATATTCAAATTTTGTCATTGATAGACCTTGGATCTACACATTCTTATGTATGCACTACACAAGCACATGATAGAGGATTGAAACTTGAGCATGTAAATATAGACATTCAAGCCAGTAATCCTATAGGGTAGAGTGTGACTATAAAATGGGTGTATAAGTATTACCCTTTAGTGATTCTAGAACATTTGTTTCCTATTGATTTGATTGAATTACCTTTACATGAATTTAATGTGATTTTGGGAATCGATTGGCTATCTGAACATCGGGCTATAGTGGATTGCAAACATAAGAAGCTGACCCTTCAGATTGTAGAGGGATAGGAAGTGATAGATATAGATTAGAGAAGCCTTTTGGATAATCTCATCTCAGCTGTTACAGTAAGAAAACTCATCCGTAAGCAATGCAAAGCCTACGTAGAACATGTCATTGACACCAATACTTCCATTCTAAGCCTTGAATAAATTTTGATAGTTTTCTAAATTCCTTGATGTGTTTCTTGATGAGTTACCAGTGTTGCCTCCATAAAGAGAGCTTGATTTTGAGATTGTGGTGTATCTTAGTATAACTACAGTATCTATTACTCCCTATAGAATGGTACCTACTAAGTTAAAAGAAGTAAAAGTGTAGTTACAAGATCTATTTGACAAAGGGTTAGTCAAACCCAGTACTTCACCCTAGGGAGCCCTTGTATTGTTTGTAAACAAAAAAGATAGGTCGTTCTAATTGTGTATTGATTACAAATAGCTTAATAAAGTGATAGTGAAGAATAAATATCATTTGCCTAGAATAGATGATCTTTTAGACCAGTTGAGAGGTATATGTGTATTTTCCAAGATTGATTTGAGATCTGACTACCATTAATGAAGAATCAAGGAAGTTGATATTCCTAAAATCGCTTTTAGGACTCGATATGGGCATTATGAGTTCCTAGTGATGCCATTTGGGCTTACTAATGCCCTAGTAGCTTTTATAGACCTAATAAATAAAGTATTTCAACCATTCCTAGATCAACTTATTGTGATATTCATTGATGATATCCTATGTACTTTAAGACAAAAGAAGAACATGAACAACATCTCAAGGTTGTGTTACGGACTCAAAAGGAGAAATAATTATATGTCAAGTTAAGTAAGTATGAATTCTATCTGAATGAAATGGCTTTTCTGAGATATGTAGTATCAGTAAAGGGTATCAGAGTATATCCTAACAATCTCAGGGTAGTATTAGATTAGGAACCCTAAGGAATGTGATAGAGATATGAAGTTTCCTAGGTTTAGCTGGGTATTACAGAAGGTTTGTGAAAGGATTTTCTATGATTGTAGCACCTATGACTAGATTGATAAGGAATAATGTGAAATTTGAGTGGGATGCAAAATGTCAAGAAAGTTTTGACAAAATGAAGAAGATGTTAATAGAAGCTCTTATCCTGATTTAACATAAATAGGGTAAAGATTTGTTATCTATAGTGATGCCTCACTTAATGGATTGGGTTATCCATTGATATAGAAAGGAAAAGTGGTAACATATGCTTTAAGACAGTTGAAACCACATGAGAGGAACTACCCTACTCATGACTTGGAGTTAGCAGCCATTGTTTTTGCTTTGAAAATTTAGAGCCATTACTTGTACGGTGAGAAGTGTTATATCTACACAGACCATAAAAGTCTAAAATACCTTTATACTTAGAGGGAGTTGAACTTGAAGTAGAGAAAGTGGTTAGAATTGATTAAAAATTATGATTGTTTGATTGATTATCACACAAGGAAAGCTAATATGGTGGCAAATGCTCTGAGTAGGAAGTTTATGGTAATGTTGAAAGCTATAATAAAGAACCAATACAGATCCTAGCTCAAGAAATGAAGTAATTGAGAAATAAAACTATTCCATTAGTCAAAGTACACTACAAACACCACAATATAGAAGAGACCATATGGGAGCCTGAGAAAAATATGGAAGCTCAAGATGCTTATCTATTTACTACAAGTAATTTCATGGATGAAATTTTTTAAGAGGTGAAAAATTGTAATGGTCATAAGTTGAGGCTCCATGAACAATATCTCCGAGACTCGAAAAGTGTGCCCATAGTGCCAATTCACCTTCATGAGGCTCGAGGTAGGGCGTATTGGTCATGAAACTTTGATGGGCTTGAAAATGATGAAAATGACATAATTTAAGATTTTAGCAGAACCAATAAATTATTTTAGGCCAAAATCTAGAGGTCCATAGGCCCAAATGGACTGGGGTCGAGAATGACCTAAGATGTGCCCGGACTGACCTAAAAATACCATATCCTCAAGATTAAAAATTCCCTTGAGGCCATTGGTGAAGGAATTTTTAAATTTTGACATCGATTGCTATTTTTCCTTTATGTTGAGATTTTCATGCAAATCAAGAAACTAATTAACTATCATGTTAATGGAATTTTGACCTAAGATTTTATGAGCCTTTAAATAAGCCCAATCAAGGATTTTTAAATTTGATACAATATTTTTTTTATGGTCCAAGTCAAATTTTAAAATGTTCCAAAGTTCTCAAGAAAAATCAAGATTTCGAGGCATTCGACTGACACCTGTTACCACTCGAGCTACTCTAACCACTACAAAAGGCATGCCAAGTGGCCACTACCCCACTTGGCCCTTTGACACCTCATCCACCCCTATATTTCTTCTTTCTTTTTCCTTCTCCACATAATGCCATCTCTCCCTTCTCCTTTCTATTTCTATGGCCATTCAGGCTCTATTTAAATTATCCTTAAAAATTACCATAATTAGTTAAGAATTAGTCTTTAAAGGTTTGGGAGGTTATAAGCAAGCATAGATCTGAAGAAAAATCAAGAAAGCTCTATGTACATAAAGTGTGCTTGAGAAATCAAGTTTGCATCTAAGTGGTCTTTCCTATTTTTCATTTTTTTTCTAAGGGGATTTCATCATTCCAAGGGTTTTGATACTTATAGATTTTCATTTGGAGGTTTATGGAATTTTCAATGATTTTTCTAATCCATGAATGTGTTTATGTAGGCAAAGGTGGTGTTGATATTCAACAAGAGAAATAAATGTGCTAAAGTGTAAGCAAGACTCCATTTCAAGTGTAGGTATGTGTGTAAATTATTTAAGGCATGTTGTGTTTATTTAAGTACAATTTGAATGGAAATGGTGTATGGAATTAGTGGTTATGATGGGTAATGTATGTGTAATAGTGAATTGAAATTACTTTAAGGTTATTTCCATGTATATTAAGTTATATGTTAAATGATTTGGTAGAAAGAATAGGTGGAAGGATGTGGCCTCACTTTGGCTGAGAGGTTTTATGTGTGTGTGTGTGTGGTGTGTTATGGCAAGTGCACATAGGAATTATGTTTGTTAATGATATGTATGTTATGGGTTTTAATGGTTTGTGTGTGTATAAAGTGAGAAAAAGCAAGTTTATAGGTTATGCCATGAATGGCCAAGAGGTATGTTAGGGTACCTTAGATTGCAAGTTATGTGTATGGCATGGTGTATGTTGTTAGAAATGTATGTTATGCATGGTATTAGTTTTATATATAGTGAATTTAGTGAAAATATTCATGTGTGTGTTGATTCATAGCATGGCCAAGGCATGTATGATGTATGTTATGGCAAGATATGCATGGTATGTCATATGTATAGGCATATATATATATTAGAACTTTCATATATGACAAGTATGTGTGTTGAATTATAGAAATGTGCATGTGTGTGACCTTGATTTAGTGGTGGCTAAGAGGTATGTTATGGTTGGCATATAAGTGTGTGTGTGGGACATGGTGTATGACTTATAAAAATGGCATGACATGATAGTTGTGTAGCATGAGGTTTACATGAAATGGGCACAAATATGTAAATAAGCATGTTAAAATAATTGGTTATTATAGGCAAAGAGATAGTATTCATAATTGAGCTAAAAAATGGTTTGAAAATGGCTTAAAATAAGGATGGTAAAAATGACCTGTAATGGATCTTATAATGGCATGAAATTTGACATGAATTAAGATACTTTGTGTACTTGGTTTTAAATGAAATTTGGGGCCACTTTTGATGCCATTTGGAATGTTTGGAATGACATGATTTTTAGGGCCACATTGGTATGTGGTAATGGATTACAATGGCATGAAAGAATGTTAAAAAAATGGTGACCATGGACCTATAACTATGTATGAAAATTTTAAAGTGACCTATAATTATAGTAAGAAAATGGTTAATTGGAACTTGAATTAGAAATGGCCTATAACTTAATATAATTGGACTTAGAATAATGCTATGAACTAGACTTAAATTCGACTTGGAATTGTCTTAGAAATCAACCAAAAACAAGCTTAGAAAATAGACCTATAACTATCTAATAGGACCAAAATTGTCCTGTAACTATTTTTTGTTCAACTCTAAATATTATAAAATGATGAGCAATAAGTAAATGGACATAAAATTATGACAAATGGCCTATTAGTTAGATACCCACCAGATGGGTTGACCAGTCAATTAAGAATTATCAGCTGCTAGACATATAATGATGATTTACTGGATATTGGGTGGTCTACGAAATAATCCCTACTATCCATTGGAGATGTATGATGATGATATATTAGATACTGGGAGGTCAACGGATTGATCCTTGCCATCAATTAGAGATACTTTATGATTATTGTTGGATATTGGGTGCTCTATAAACTGATCCCTACTATCCATAAAGTGACTTGTTGGTGATTATTGGGATATTGGGAGCTTTATGGATTGATCCTTGCTATCGTCTTTCTGGTATTGGAGGTTTATGTGAATTGATCCTTACTATTAGATTGGGCTGGTGTAGCGGTGGGGTCCAGAATATGGCCACTGCACAATTTTTAGTTCCTTCTTAGTTTAGTGTCTTTAAGTGTAATCTATCTAGTCAAGACTATTGAATTAAATTAAACTAAATTAAAATTCAAACCAAATTTGATGTTAATCATAGAATGATTCAATTAACTAAAAATACCACAGTTGCATAACTGTAATTAATTGAATTGAGAGACTGAGTTTTGGAATTAATGTCACTTGCATGAATTGATTGCTCTGCAGTGCATTTATACATTTATAGCCTATTGCTACATCAGAGTACTTGCATGTGACATGTTTTAGATACATTAAATTAAACATCGAGTTTTATACTCATCATCCTAGTGTTTTGGTGCATAGGTTACAAAGGTAAGTAGTCCAGTTTCGAGGATCGTGCAGTGTAGTAGCACAAACAGTGAAGGGTATATAAATGTGTTTTCTTTTAATGTTTAGTAGGCACTTATATAACTATTATAGGTTATGGGTTTGGCAAGCATAAAAGCTGCTAGTGTCTATATATATAAGTGTATGTGTGATGTATATAAACAGGCTATTTATTTGAATGTTTAATTTATGTGGTTTCTAATGATTTTAGGCCTGAGGCTATTTATGACATGTCAGTGTATCTTGACATGTGGTGATATGACTAAGTGGACTAGAAGGGTCTGGAAGGAGACTAAGTGATAATAATGTTTTTAGAAGTGTTTTATTTTATAGGTGAAAAGTTTTTAGAATGTCACCTAGGAAGTCGTTGTGTTACCCAACTTTTCTATGAACATGTTGAGGGTCAGTTAAATGGTTTCCTAGGCCTGTTACTTATATATGAATAGTTAAGGGATAAACTGAGGACTTAAGCTATATCGGGTCAAATAATAAGAAAAATGTAAGCATTAAACAGTACAGACTTAGAGCAACTTCAAGATGGGTGACTTAGTGGGAAGTGCATTGCTTATTGAGTTTCTTTAGGAATCTAGTAGGGGGTGTCATAGTCCTTCTTAGAAACCAATTGAACTAAGATAAGTGCTTCTATTAAATTGCCTTAAGCTTGTTAACACTCTTTTGACACGTGTCATCCTAGATGAGCTTAACATCTTTCCTCAATAGATGTGTCATAAGTGCTACTATTAAAGAAAAAGCCTTGACAGTTTGTAATAACCAGCCAACCTAAGAAAACTTCGAATCTCTATGGTGTTTCTAAGTGGCTTCCAATCCATAACTACTTAAATCTCACTAAGATCAACCTAAATCCCTTTTTCAAAAGCTACGTGTCCATGAAAAGTCACCTCACTAAGCTAAAACTCACACTTGGTTAGTTTCACATAAGGCTTCTTCTCTCTCAAGATCTATACCACTGTCCTCAAGTGTTATTCTTGCTTATCTCTATTCTTAGAATACACTAAAATATCATCAATAAAGATAACCACAAAATAATATAGATACTATATGAAAACATTGTTCATCAAATCCATAAAAGCTATAGGAGCATTGCTAAGCCCAAATGGCATTACCAAAAACTCATAATGGCCATATCTCATTTTAAATGTTGTTTTCTCCACATCAAACTCTTTTACCCTCAACTAATAGTATTTGAACATCAAATCAATCTTGGAGGACACTTTAGCACCTTTAAGTTAGTCAAAAAGGTTATTAACTAGTGGCAACGGGTACTTATTTTTGATAGTCACCTTATTTAATTGTCTATAATCTACACACAATCACAAAGTACATCCTTCTTCTTCTTCATAAAAAACATAGATGCTCCCTAAAGAGAAACACTTGGCCTTATGAATACTCTATTAAGCAATTCTTATAGTTGGATTTTCAACTCTTTCAATTCTACTAGAGCCATTCTATATGAAGCTATGGATACCTTTATAGTACCAAGTAATACCTCTATGTTGAACTAGAGTTCCCGTGATAGTGGTAAATTAGGTAACTCTTCTAGAAAAACATCCATAAACTTTGACACTATTGGTATATTACTAACATCTAGCTTCTCACTTTGGGTATCCTAAATATGTGCTAGAAAAGCTGGACACCCTTTTCTTAACATGTGTCTTGCTATCACTGTTGAGATAACAATGGACAAAAATTTGTCCTCTCACCCATTACTATAATCTCAACCCTATCATTATCCTTAAGAGTTAACCTCTTCAAATTGCAATCTATTATAGCTTGATACTTGGATAGCTAATCCATTCCTAATATCATATCAAACTCATCAAACGGTTGCTCGATGTGATCAAGCAAAAACTAATTTTGTTAGACAGTCTGAGGACACTTATGATAAATCTTATTTACTGTAACATGCTGACGGTTGCTAACCAAGATTACTAGGTCTATAGGTTCTAACTTTAACCCCTAGTCTTGTGCTAATGGTGTGCAATCATATAAGTGTGTAGACCTCATATCAATCAAAGCTAATATAGGTGAGTCAAAGAGATAAAATGTATTAGCTATGACTCTGGGCCCATCAGCCTCCTCTTATGCCCTAATAGCATAATGTCGGGTAGGAGCTTTGCGCTTAGCTCTAAACTCTACTCTATCCCTCTGAGCTCCCTTTATCCTATCTCTCCTATCACCACAGTCTCCTCTTTGACCATAAGTAAACATGTGCATAGACATTTGACAAGCATCGCTATAATAGGATAATCATGTAGGAAGTGATTTGGTGACCCATACCTAAAATATACTCTTAGCTTACTCTTTTAGCACTCATCCTTATGTCATTTATCACAAGTAGGACACTATGGAGCTTGGCCACCTCTAGCTGTGGAAATCATTGTGCTCACTACTTATGACTGTTGTCCAGTCTTACCCCTATTCTGGTTTCCCTAGGTTGTCCTCTGAGACTAACCTTACTTCTAAAACTATTGCGGTGCTCCCTACTAACCACCTCTAAATATCTTTCCTGGTTGCTGTATAAAACTATATGCCTCTGGACTATAAGTTCTCTTCTTTTGATAGTGCTCTCACTTCTCTTTTTTCATCTTTTCTATCAATCTGCAAACTGACACCAACTGATTACAATTTTTGATCTTCATACGAACTACTTGAGACTTTATCTTAGCGTGCAATCCCTTCTCAAACAACTAGCACTTATCAACTTCTATGGCAATGGTATCCTTCACATGCGACTAAGTATAGAGAATCTGAGGTCCATGAACTACTGCCTCTTATCATCCAAGTAATCTTAAGGCATGTACTTTTTGTAGAATTCCTCTAAGAAGAAATCCTAAGTTTGCTCATCCTCTATTTTATACTCAATCAAATCATCCCACCATTTGTAGGCCTTTTCTTATAATAACGAAGTAGCACATATCACTTCCCCTATAAGTGCACATCAATTTTCTTCATTATCTTTTTGATGCAATCTAACCAATACTCATCTATTTCTAGATCAACTTCTCCTTTTCCTTTAAAATCCTTAGCTCTTATTCTCTTGACTCTGTCAAGATAAGTCTTTTAGAGAGCCAAAGAAAGTTCCTATTGCTATAGAGCTAGTGGTAGAGCAATAGTTGTAGCCTATCTCAATAAATGCAATATCTCCTATACATAGGCTAGTGGACCTTGGGCTGCTAATGATGCCGACTAAAACATGAAGTAACACTATAGTGCACTAGCAGTTATTAACAAACCCCTAGTTGACCGATTAACTTACATATCTAGGTTGTTAGATATATAGGCTTTCAATCTTTTTTATTTATTTACACCAACTTAAATAGCTTAAAAGTGACTATTACTTGTGATAATGTCAATAAATAACCTTATCAAAAAATTAGCATAGTTATCATTTAATCATAGTCATATACATTATATTATATTCATTTTCTTGCATATACATATATATGGCAATAAAAACTCAACATTGGCATATCCAACTCAATTTTACATAATCTTGATCATTATCAATGAATTTATCATGATTAACTTTCTTTACTCAACTTAAGCACTTAACACTTCGTATGGTTCATATGTCTATTTTTGGCCCTTAATTCACCTCATGAACAATTTCATGTCTTTATATTATATACCATTAAAAGATGCTATGTAACTAAAAACTTTTACATATGGCCACATAATCTCTTACACACACACATAATAGGTGGTTATGTATAATAAAGTCACTTAAGTGATAAAAATCACCATTTCACACATAATATATCATTTACCACATTAAGCTTTTATTTTTAAGTGTTTTAAAACGCATTACACATACTCAATTACACATACTCAAATTCTATTAAGGCCATTATGCCATAGCCTTCCACATATCAAAAAGAAATATTATCACCATAATACATCTTTTAATTAACATCAAACCATAACATTCTATATTAACATAACATTTTTATGATAATCATGCATGAAGTCAAACATTTACATCTCATTAAAAATAAATGCCCCATATGGCCAGAGACCACAACAACATCGTATATGATTGTTATTTATTTCTATGCATCATAATTATTGTTTATACATCACATAATCCAATTTGAAAGGCAAATTACACCATTTAGCCATTTACTTACATTTATAACATAAAATTTACTCTAATTATTATAATGTATAATTAAGGCATTTTCAAATATTCATGAAATAATTCAATTTCACATACCAAAATGATCACAATGCAACCTCGAGGATGTTCACACCTTCATTTTCACTTTATCATGTGTTTGGTCTATTTTCTCAACTGTCTATTACAGATTCAAATTTAGAAAAATCATAATAAATCATATGATACATTTAAATTTCAAAATACTACATTTTTTTTAACTCTTGGGCACCTTTTAGAAATAAGAAAAATATCAGTTTCTTAAAATCTTATATGATAAAAAAATGATCATTATTCATCCGACCCAAAAACTTGGAAATTCCTCTATTTTTCTCTGAAATACCACCTAATATGGTGTCTAGAACCTTTGAAGACTTATATGCTATGATCAATTTGGTGATTTAAGCTTGGAAAATGAGAAAAGATGAAAAATGGAGAATTCTTTCTAAGGGGGATATTATATTGTTAATGAGGTGAAGGGTAAGTGATTTTTGGTCTTTTGACCAAAAAGTCAAAATTTTCAAGGTATTTAAACTAGTTCAAAAATTAATTTTTAATAACTTCAAAAATTCCTTTCTCCCTGATTTTTAATCATTTTTCTCTCATTCCACTTCTCAAAATTAGATAAATTAGGTCTCTAAATATTCTAGAAATTAGAGCTTGTAAATCAAAAGAAAATAAATCAAAATGTTAATTTTACGTATCACAAAATTCGAAAAAATATTTCCTGACCTCTAAAAATTCTAATTCTATTGCCGCTAGACTTAGTGAAATTTTTTAGTATCAGGTCATATAGGTTTTAGAATTTTCTAACTTTGATTTTGAAAATTATATACATTTCTACTTTGCCTTGGTCACTATTCATAAGGCACTGTCGTAAAAACTTTCTTAGCATTTTTAACTAATCAAATGAACTCTAATTGATTTCAAACTTTGCCTAAAATTATTTTATAACTAATACTTTCATCCAGTAACTTTACTACACCACGTGTTTTGGGAGCACTATTCATCTCGAGAAAGTACTATTCATAAAAATCAGGATTTTCTGGTCGTTACAACCATATTCATAAATACAACATTCATAAGCCGAAAAATCTCTCACTTTATCACATGCATGTCATATAGATCATGAACAAGCAATTGGCACAAATATAAAGTAACATGCCACAAAACTCATTATACATCATAAATGCACTATATGAGGCATTTAAGCGATAAAAGAATACATTATCGCATTATGTCTCTTTTATGTCATCATTACCCATAATATAATATGAACACATCATTTTCACATAGAAAACCACACAACTAAACCATCAAATATAATTCACCATATTATTTATTTCTATGCTTATAAACATACACAAATACTAACATACATAGCATGCATCATAACACCATTTATATGCCATGGCCATTCGGCCTCACCATGATAGTAGGCTATCATATACATTTTCCTTCTATCATGCATACCAACTCATTCCTTATGATCACCACCATAGAAATAATCATGCACATTCATCTAATGCTTATCATAAAGGATGGACATACATAAATTCATCATAAACCATATTATCATCTGTGCATCTTACATGAATATCATTACATTACATATTCCATTCTCACATGCATATAACTAAATAGCCATTCACATACAAAATTCACTATTTGCATGCATATCATGCCATTTCACATCTATGCACATATACATAGGCCATTCGGTAATCATGGTTCTAGATCATCCATAATGCCATTCATCACATCATATATAATTCCCTCAGGTCTATGTAAGCATCTACACTCATTTATGGTCATAAATCATACATGACACGCATTTGTGACATATACATGCATACATATGCCTATGGAAACTAACACACACACATACATCTTCAAATGGCCATTTCATCCATAATGCCTTCTAAGGTCCCAAATTCCCATCACATGCATTCATCTTCACACATCATGTCTCCATAAGCACATTATATCATTATAAACATACATAACATTTCCCATAAATGATGCACACATACATACATATAGTTGTATGGCAACATTTCACATAATATTAACATACATCATTTTCATCCTTTTAACATCATAATTAATCTTCACATACATCAAATTCATTATTTAAGACAATTAAATGCCCATCATTGTCATAATTATGCATTTAATACATAAAATTCATTAATAGCATAATTGGAATATTTAGGGCATAATTAAATTTCAGTAACTTATGTCATTTCCATGTACCAAGAGAGTTAAAATGCACTCTTAGGGACTGTCTATTCCTTGTTCTTCACTTTATCCTGAGTTTTGTTAGTTTCCTCAATTATCATTTATAGATTCAATGTGTAAAATTTTTGTAATAAATCATATGGACAGTAAAATGAAAACTCAACTACAAAAAATATCATAATTCAAAAAATCTTACCTGATCAATCTTAGGTTACTATTTATCGAGACATAAATTAAGCTTTTCTCTTTATTTTTTAGCCAATTCAAGGTGGAATTGGCATCTAGAGGTCTTAGAGGTATGGACTCTAGGCTTGGGAAAAAGAAAACAGGACAAATTAGAGGTGTGGAGGTGCAAAAATGGCTCCTCCTTACTCTTTTAAGGCATCAACTATTTGTTTTGGGGAATAAATCACTATTCTTCCCTTGATAAGCATTTGACCCTTTTTAATTCCTTTTTTTTCAATCTTTCTTACCTTATTTCCAACATCTGAGAGGCCCATAATTGTCTATAAATCAAGCCTTTAAAATTTTGTGCTAGAAAAACTAATTAAAAACATAGTTTTTAAGGTTACCCGATTTTAGTAAAAATACTTCCCAATCTACAAAAATTCCAATTCCAGTGCAAATAGGCTAATTAGAATTTTTGAGTATTAGGTTGTATTAATCTTAAAGTTTTCTAAGCAACTTTTGAATATTTTATAGCTATGCTAAAACAAGGTCACTATTCATATGACATTGCCGTAAAACTTTCTTTGCATTTTTAACCAACTAAATGACTTTAGTTTAGTTTCAAAATTTGCCCAAATTTATTTTATGATTTATACTTTCACCCAGTCACTTCTATGTATCCCAGGCCTTGACAATACTATTCACATCTTGGGAAAGCACAATTCATAAGTTGGGATCTTTTGTGCATTACAATTCTTCCCGTCTTAAGAAAAAAGTCCTCCTCGACATTACCTGGCTCAAACAACTGAGCATAATACTCTATCATCTAAGCTCTTATTTCCCATGTAACATCTTTCTTCCCATAGTGCCTTTAGAGAAATTTCACTAAAAATAATGACTTGCTCTAAAGCTCTTTTACTTCTTTGAATAAAATCCTCATAGGTCATTCTTTAAAAGATATATCTGGACTAATCACTACTTTTTCTATTGATAGCACATGTGTAGGATCCAATCTATAACTTCTAAGCATGGATACATGGAAAACATCATGTATCTAATAGAGTTTAGGAGGAAAAGCTAAACTATAGGCTATTAACCCCACATGTTCTTTTACTTCATATGGCCTAATAAACTAAGGACTCAACTTACCCTTCTTACCAAAATGCAGAACCTTCTTCCAAGGTGAAATCTTAAGAAACACTTTATTTCCCACCTTATACTGAACAACTTTTCTTTAAAGATCAGCATAAGACTTCCATCTATTAGAAGCCACTTTTCAACCTTTCTATGATGATCTTCACCTTTCCTCTAAATACTTAATCAAATTTAGTCCTATAAGTTTAGTTTTATTGAGCTCATTCTAGAATAAAGGAGTTTTACACTTTCTTCTATACAACACCTTATAAAGAGCCATACCCAAGCTTGCTTAATGGCTATTGTTATAACCAAAATCTACAAACAACATATAGTGATCCTAGTTACCCTTGAAATTGATTGTGACACCCCCTACTAGATCTCAGAGGAAATTCGATGAGTGGTGCACTTTCTCCAGGTCACCCATCCTTAGATTGCCCTAGGGTTTATTCATTTAACACCTACTCAAACCAAAATATTTAATTAGATTGGTTCTAAATTAGGTATCTAACCTCACATTCTAGAATTCCTTTAATAGACCCCTCTTATGTTTGAAAAATATTTGGGCAGCACAACGGCTACTCGAGGGCATTCTAAAAATTTTTTTCCACCTATAAAAAAACTTCTAAAGGTAATAAGACCTATCAATCTCCTTTTTGACCCTTCTAGTCCCCTAAATCAAAAATTCAATACATAGCAACACACAGGGCTTAGGTCCACATTCATCAAGACTCATATATAAAGTCATTTATCATGCTACTTGATTAAGTACAATGGTCATTCTTATT
>CANXYI011509174.1:0-12824 GCA_948208565.1 Hura crepitans
ACTTCTTAAACCTAATTCTTACATTAATACCATAACATTATCTCCCCCCTTTGAAACAAAGCTTGTCCTCAAGCTCAGAAATAAAGATAAGCAACTTGTAGCCGAATTCTTCATGAGTATTTGAGTCTAGTTCATACTCCACTTCCAACAGAATAGTTTCTTGCACTAGTGTCCTGGAACAAACAAGTCCTCACAATTATAACATAGCCCCTTTATCCGCCAATCAGCCAATTCAGCTTGTCAACTTCTTGACAATTGGAGAAGAAACATTGCTACTACTGGAAGTAGTAGACGCTAGACCTCCTAGGCTGGTGTTGTCTTAGCAACTTGCCATGGGTCTTGATGTATTCCCCCACTTCTCATAATCTATTGTTTCCTCTGAAAAGTTCTTGCTAAATTCATAGCTTGAACTGAATTAGGGGGCCACTGCATCTCTACCTCAATCCAAATTGATTCAGTGAGTGCTGCTATGAAGGGATCCACTTGTTTGATCTATCTGCACAGTGTTGGCACGAGCTAACAACATCTGAAATTGCCGCTGGTATTCCTCTATAGTCCCTGTCTGTAGAGCTGTTCAAAACCGAACCGAAATTTTGACAATTTGGTCTATTTGGTTCGGTTTTTTCAGTTCAGTTCTTTAGGGTAATTTCGGTTTAATCGGTTCGGTTCTTGGAGGGCGAAAACCGAACCTACCGAACTTATTAAAACGACATCGTTTTGAGCTAAAACGACGTCGTTATGGGGCTTTTATATATAAAAAAAATAAAAATATATATAGAATTTCAGTTAATTCGGTTTTTCGGTTCAATTCTATATAAATATCGGTTTTTTCGGTTCGATCCTTATGAAAATTTCAGTTCTGAAAATTTTGGAGTTTCGGTTCGGTTTTGGACCAAACTAACCGGATGAACACCCCTACCTTTCTGTTTCAGATTAATCAGTTCACCCAAAGGGTTGCTTCGTACAGGTGGCCCAAACCGAAGGCTGCACAAGTCCTTGAACAATGCCCATGACATATGAGGATGTTCCTGCTCAATCTGGTGGAACCAGAATTGGGCCTCACCAAGCATATGAAACCCAGCCAGCCCAATCTTGTCACCTTCATCAGGAGGCTGATTAGCAAAGAATTTGTCACAACGATGTAACCAAGTTAAGGGATCCTTTGTTCCAACAAAGGTTGGAAAATCCAATTTAGTGTAGTGTGGAACCAATGTATTGCCCATTGGTTGATTAGTGCAAATATCCTGCCTGAGGGATGGGCTGCTACCGTCGTTGCTGTTGCAATTGCTGGTATCAACCTCTCTTCCTTGCCCATGGTTTGATTCACAAAGAAGGACCTGAATTTGTAGAGTAAATTGCTGGAACTGAGCAGCCAATCGAGATTCAACTTGCACCTTGACTTCTTCGATTAGGATTTTCCTCTCATCACTCCTATCTATTCCACCCATGAAGCCAGACTTTGATACCAAATTGTTATGGTCCCGCATCAAGGATTGAGTCATTGGGCGATTTATAGGGAAATCAGATCCGAATAATGGGTTTTTACCCTTATTTCGGTTCCTAGACTTGCCTATGGTTGCTAGATAAAAGCAACTCGTTGAAGGGAGTCACGCACATTGGAACTCGTTAAAGAGAGTTGCCCACCTTTTGATGCTTTTCTGCTGAAAATTTCTGACTTATTTTATTAATTAATTTCTGTTCCTTTAAATAGAGATTACAACCCTCAAAATCTTATTAAAATAGGAATTCTCTTTTAACTAGGAAACTAAGGAACCCTATTCAATTAGGAAAGAGATAAATCTGCAGGAATCAATCCAACAATTTAGGCATCTTATCTAACTAAAAATCAGCCTAAATATCTCTAATTATTCCCATAACAGCAACATCACTTCCTAAACCTAATTCTTAGTTTAAACTTCATTTGCCTACATCAAGCTAGGATTGCTGTCCAAATCTCAAGAGATAATCAGTGATATGGTTAATCAATAGACTACTATACCAAGGCCACTGATGTATTGACATTTTAAAAGGTCAAATAGCAAAACATGCTTCTAACAGAATAGCCTGATATCCACAGTTGATAGCAGTAATAATAGCCTACGAAAATCAAAGTGAAAAGTGTTGGTTTATATCAATCGTTTATAGAAGCTTAAGATTAGGAGGCCACTAGCGTCGAGTAAAGTGATCCTTATGCTGATTTTACAAGCCAAAATCAGTCTAAATAAGAGAATGGAAATAAAACTTACAGCAAAAAATCCTCCTGCTCCATTTCCAGCATCAACAATTATGTGGAACCCCTCTAGTGGCCTCTCTTACAAATTTACAATGCCAATCAACAAAGAGAAAACAAAATCTCAGCACCTTAGCAGCTTCAAAAAGAATATATAAGCAAACAAAATCATAAAAATTTCTGACTCATGATAATAACATAAAAGAACTGCAGACCCCATAAGAATTGCCAGAGAGAGTATGAGATGCTATTCAATTTCATCCATAGTACACCTTATACCATGGGTAAAAGACATTTTGGTCTCAGATAATGGTTCTTGATATAATGACACAGTTCAAAGAGTTATGACCTGTGTTGCCTGCAGCTTTACGGACTGCCTTCACAAGATCAGATGTATAAACAGTCATGTAATCAACTCTCTTTGCAGAAGCAGAAGCCTGTTTTCTTGACCTTGTTAAACCTTCATCAGTAAAATTATTATATATATCTGCAGCACGCTCCAAAATATCTTTAATGTCAGCTTTCCCAAGCCCCCCAGCATCAGTGAAGAATTTGAAGCCATTCCGGTTGTAAGGAAGATGACTAGCTGTACAAAAGCACCACCATATGTTTCATAAGCAGACAATTATTTTAAATCAAGAAATTTTACTGAATCAATAGGTTATCAAAACCTTATTCAAGGAAAGAACAGTAAATATCACAAGTATCATTCCCAAGACCATTATTACAACAGATCAAAGTTTGAATCTACAGAAAGCATTTTATTCGTACCTGTAATCATTATAGCCCCATCAACTGGACATAAAAATGCTTCATCTTCAGTGAGTGTGCTGTTGAACATTGCTGGGGTCGATGCCAATCTGTAACAAAAAATGTGCATAAAAGCATCATAATAAATCACTTGAACCATCTGCATCTTGATTGAAACAGTAATCCATGAATGGGATGAAGTCACCATATCAAATATCGGACTAATCATATATCCACATTTAAAGACATTGAGAAAATGTTTTACTAATTTAGGATGAAAATAAGATCGAAAAATGAACCCACCCATACTGAACAAAATCCAGGCCTGCACCAGCAATACCACGAGAAACAGCATCCTGCAAGTTAAACCGTCCAGTTCTCAGTAACTTCGGAAAATAATTCTGAACATAATAGCTCCAACATCTCAGCTACTTGTGTATATAGTTATATAGGTAAAGCATGTGAGAGAGATATGCAAAGAATTACATCATTCCACGAGACTAATTTATTTCCTTTCATAATATTTCTGCAGTGGTGCTATTATTTTTAGTCCATATTTTTCACACAGAGAAATGTGAACGAAAAAAACTTTAAGCATAGAATCTCACAGCCACACCAAGGAAATAAGCTCAACAAACTCAAGTTTGAAAAATTTTAATATATATGGGTTGAATTACTTTGTACATATGCCTAAATTAATGCTATACACATAACTCTTCGTAGTCGAGGGTAGGGGTGTTCATGGTTAACCGGTGAACCGGTATGGAACCGAACCAATATTCGTGATATATGGTTTTTATTTTTAAACACCGACGGTTAACAGATTTATATATATTTTATATTTTCATACCAAAAAAATATTTTATTTTATAAATACTTTGATGCATTAGTCTCGAAAATATTATAATGCATATTTTTAGTAAAAAAATAATAAATTATCTCTTAAATCAATTATATATACTTTGATAGGTGTATAATAGACGTATTATTATTAATTTCATATTAAATGTATCTAATTCATGCAATTAATTACATCAATTTTATTTTTCTTTTCATTTTTTTATTTTAAGTATTATGTTTGATTTGTAATTTTATTTTTAAGCACTTTTAATCATTTAAAAATGACTTTATAATTTGTATAATTTTATTATATTTATATGTTAAAAACTTTAACAGTTTTAATGGTTAACCGAAAAATCAATCTGAAAAAATTGGTTAAAAACCGAAACCTATATAGTGGTTAACCAAAATTAATGGACTGGTTAATAAAATTGTTCATGGACCAGTTAACCGGTCCATGAACACCCCTAGTCAAAGGGGCAAACTTCCAAAGTGCAGCGATCAGAAATGCCAGCAGGGCAAGACACATACAGACTCAAGATAGATCAACATGGATTAGCCCAGAAAAGACCAGAAAGAAAATAAAATGAGACTTTTGGAATAATTGGAACAATTAATATACACCTGTAACACTTGTGCAGATATTCGAGAATCATGACCAACAGAAACTTTCAAAGGCTCGGACACATTGGTCTTTTTCCTTTCCAATAACCACGCTGCAAAGGCAGCAGCTATTGCTTCTGTAACTGGCTCAGTAAGGGTAACAGGTTCTCCCTCAACACCAGCAACAGCCACACCTCGAATATCACTGTATTCTCATAAAGATATAAAATTAAAATATTAATTGGTTCATCCTAAGTGTTAATAAGTACATGATTATGATGCAACTTCCAGGGCATTCAAGAAAAAGATCTTCGCAGGACTCTAGGAGGATAAATAAAGTTAATTTACATTATGACATTTTAGTTATGTTATTTTAGTCCATAGATATAATCTATATCATCAATGGTAAAGTCACATAAAGAGCAGTAAGTAAAATGGTTGGCTGAAATTTCATAAGAACATAAAAGAAGCCAAGCAACAAAGAGCAAAATAAAAGAACAGAACCTAAGAGCTTCTTTTACTAACTAGGGTGTTCAACTCATGAGGTGATGTCAATAAATTATACATCAGCTTGTACAGTAAGAACACTCTCCATATACATAACCATTCCCCTCGAATAAGAAAATTATGAGTGACATAAATACAATGTGCTATCCACATGGAAGAAATTGATATAATTGCTGCATACTAATAGTAGGATGAATGCATGAAAAAGAACAAAATATACTAAAAAGAAATAAAAGGAAGCACTGGATGAAGAGAAAATACTAAAGTTCTTGGAAACTATGTGCATGCAATATGCTCAGAAGTTTCTAACCTGCCGTTTTGGAGTTTAAGAAAATCAACTTTATCAAGATGTGGCACCACGGTGGTAGATGAAGCGGCTGCAAGAAAAGTTCCAAAACAATGATATGAAAACTCAAAGCAGAGTCTCAAACTTAGAAGACTTCAAGATTACAACTTAAAGTGGTTAGTGCTATTCCATAGCGAAGTCTATCAAGGAAGCACAATAAACAGATGCATCTAGAAGAATAAGGAATCGAGTTAATCCATCCTGATGACCAAAGAAAATAGAATGAATCCTTAACTTGATATCGACCTGGATAATGAGAGTCTAGAACAGACCATTGCAGTAAACAGTTCCTTGGTTAACAAAACCACTCAGGCATTTTGGTAGGTTATGCATTTTCATGGGAGATAAGCCAGTCCATGCCAACTTCCCTCTACAAAAGGGAAGTGAATTGGGGGTATAAGGGCCACAACAGTCCCTTCGGTAATGGGTCCTGCTCTGCCTATTCTGTGCTAGAAAACCATTTTGGAAAATCTTCCCTGACATTGCTGCATAAGAATTTGGAATTTTATCAGAACCCATTGTTGTTCATGTTTAATCAATACATGGTTTATATACATATTACTGTTGCTTAGTTTCCTACCAATGCTGACGTTTTTATTCAATAATTTTATAAGAAAGCGATTATCACAGAGGTGACAGTTACAAATAACTACCATCACTGCATATGACTAAAACAAGAAGATTAAAATAAAAACATTTTTTCTATATGAAAACAAAGCAAACAATTCTGGAAACTAAAGTAAGAAAAATATCTGATTCCGATAGATAATACATTTCATTTCTAGCATTGATTTGCATTTATATGTGCATAAAATTCAAATAATAAATTTGCTAAATAAAATGCGCTAAAACTTATGCAACTCTTCCTCAAATTTCAAACGGAGAAAGCGCTGAATTCAACTAAGCGAAAAGAAAAATCACTGATAGGAAACCTCAACTCCACATATAAAAGCAGCAACAGTACGGATTAAATACTTATGAGCAGATTTAGCAAAAAAGAAAGCAAATCTCTGTCAAATACAAGCAGCAACTAGCAAAGGGACTTGAAACTAACTTCAAGGACGAATCAAAACCAGAATAAGAGAAATGAAATTCGAAAAAAAGAATGGAAATCAAATTCAAAACGATAATTAGAGGAAATTAGACGAACCTGCCATCTGTTGATTGAGAAATTATGAAGCGAGAAGGCGAGAACCTAATTATTAAGAGGCATTAGAGAATGCTCAGCATTTGGGGTCTGATTTTGAAGACTTAAATAAGCATTATGCAGTTTTGGCCGCAGAGTATAAAGAGACCCAGGCTCAAAATGAGTTAGTGAGCTTGAAGTGGTCGACAACAGAGAAAGCTCGATAAGATGTTGAAAATAAGTTATTGTTGGAGACTACTCGTGGTAATACTGAAGCAGTTCGAGCTTCTGCTTTGGAAAAGGAGGAGACTGAACTATCTTCCTAACTGATAGATACAGAAAATTATTATCTTGATGCTCAGGCTAATCAACTAGAGAATCATTGAGTTGAATGCTCATCATCTGGGCGAGGACTTCAATTATATTTTTGATATTTATTCTGAAAGCTTGGTGGCAATGCCACAACAAATTCTAAAGGCAATTGAGCTACCTCCCACCACTAGTCTTCTTACCAACCTGGATGTGGTCCCAGTTATTCCTCCTCCAGCTTTATTTGATCCCAACACAGCCCATGTTGATCCTAATACTGCTCTAGATAGTGATGTAGAAAAACCTCAAGTTGAGGTTATGGATGAGCAATCTTGAGGACTTCACACTCTCAATTTTTTTTATTTGAACCTTTGTATTTTAATATTTATTTATATATATAAAGAACTATTTTTGTCCCTTTTATTTTTCTTCTTAAATGTTTGCTCGATGAATAGCTTTTTACAATCCTTTATTAATTAGCATAATATTTTCCTTCTAGCCTACTAACTTTATTTCAAGCCTTTGCCTTATTAATCTTTACCGACTGGGATATAAACCTTACAAAAATAACTGTTATTTTAAGTTTTTGCTTTTGTGATCAGTGATCACAATCGATCGACTTATTGGGTTTTAATGCAAATAACTATTATTTCAAGTTTTTGCTTTTTTACGGTCAATGATCCTAATTGACCAACTTATTGGGTTTTAATGCATGCAACTATTCGTTTGAGTTTTTGCTCTTTTATTATGATCGATAATCCCAACTAACCAATTTATTGAATTTTAATGCAAATAACTTATTTCAAGTTTTTGCTTATTTAGGTTAGTGATCCCAATCGACCAATTTATTGAATTTTAATGCAAATAACTTTTTTACATTTTTGCTTATTTAACTGATTGGATACTTTGTCAAATTTATGGTGCAAATAACTATAGTTTCAAGTTTTTACTTTTAGAATTATGCACATACTTTTGGAGAAAAGTGGCTTCGAGCCTTTATTGACTTATAATAAATTTGATTACATGGAGAAAGTCCATAGACTTTTATTTGAGAACTATTGGAAGTATTTTTTTCAAACTTTCTACATTCTATGTTCTAAGGAGAATATATATGCTCTTTTTAAGTTTATATGTGTTCAGACCTAAAACTTCAGCTATTTGAAATGGGCCTTCCCAGTTAGGCTGTAATTTGCCTATTTCGATGGTCATGGCCACTTCAGTGACCTTTTTAAGCACTAACTCTCCATTGTTGAAGGATCGTGTTTTCACTTTTTGGTTAAAATACTTGGCGATCTTTTATCTGTATGTCGTAACTCGAATGCTTCTTGGCTCTCTCTGAGCATCTAGTAAATCCAGGTTTTGTCTAAGCACTACTTCATTAATTTGCTCATCTTTGATCATCAAAGTAGGGAGTTCAATGTGTACATGCAGGATTGCTTCCAACCTATATGTCAGGGAAAATGGAGTTTCCCCTATTGCAATTTAGGGCATAGTTCAATAGGATCATAAGACATTATTGAGTTCTTCGACCCATTGTCCTCTTTTAACTTCTACTAGTCTTTTTTTTAGTCCTGCTAAGATTGTTCTATTGGTGACTTCAGTCATCCTATTTATCTGAGGATATACAACTGAAGTAAATCTCAGCTTTATTTTTAGTTGTTTAGCAAATTCTCTAAACATCCTACAATCGAACTACTTGCCATTATCGGTTATAATAGTGTGAGGAATCCCAAACCTGGATACAATGTTGTTTTTTATGAAGTGCATGATTTTTGAGGGCATTATCCAAGCTATAGCTTCTGTTTCAACCCATTTAGTGAAATGGTCGACAACTATTATCACAAACTTTTTATGGCAAATTGCTGGTGAAAAAGGTCTGAAGATGTTGATTCCGCATTGGTAGAATGGCCATGGACTCCTAATGCCTTGTTGGTCAGCAGATGAGGTATGGATTATGTTGCTATGCCTCTGACATCGCTCACACTTAACAACCATCTCTTGAGCATCCTTTTGCATGCTCAGCCAGTAATAGCCTTGAAGCATTGCTTTTCTCACTAGCATACAGGGTCTTTCATGGGCTCAACAAATTCCTTCATGAATTTCTCTAAGTACGCAGCTGTCTTCTTCTTCACTTGCACATTTCAACCATGGCTACAAGTATGACCTTTTGTATAGGGAATTGTCTACAATCGCAAACTCCCTTGATTGCCTTATTATCTTATTTGATTCCAAAGGATCACTCGACAATGTTCATGTATTCAAAAAGTCAAAAATAGGTTTTCTCCAATCGCTAACAACTTCTATATTTGCTACCAGTGAATTATTTACAGAATTCTACATGTGCATTTGAATTAGCTCAGTATAGCTTTGTTCATTTATTATTGCCATCTTAGCCAAATGGTCGACCTCTTCATTTTCCTCCCTTTCAATTTGGTTTATGTGCAATGAAATAGCTACCTCGTTTATTCTTTCTAGCAGTTTTTTGGCTTTGGCGTAGTACTTGCCAATATTCGAATCCTTCACACTAGATACTAGATCAATTGTTTTACTACTAGTTGAAAATCACTGAATATGAAGAGCTCTTCAATTTTAATAATCAGAGCCATGTTTAATCCAGCAATTAGAGCTCATACTCAGCTACATTGTTGGACATTGTGAAGGGTAGGCAAATGGTTTGTTTAAACACCAGATTTTCTGATATGATCAAGACTATTCCTACTCCTGAGCCTAAACTTCCTGACACCCCACCCACATAAAGCTTTCATACCTCTTTTTCTTTGGTCAACATTGTATCATTACCATCTCCTTGCATTTATATAATGAATTATGCTATGATTTGAGCCTTCAAAGCCGGTCTTAGTTCATACTTGATATCAAATTCCTAGATCTTCCATGCCTATTCAGTTTTTGTTTAGCATCTCAGCGAGGCCTAAACATTCAGTTAGGCTCGAGTTTTTGTAGTATTTTTTGTAAGGGAAAATTGGTGCATATAACAACAGTATGTGCTTAAAAGTAGTGCCTTTGTTTAAGTACTATCATAACTAAGCAATAAGCCAACTTTTTAATCTTTGGATACATCTGCTCAACGCCCTTCAAGACTTTGTTTACATAATATACCAAGAATTGCTCCGTTCCTTCTTTTCAAAAATGCACTACTCTGATAGCTAAATTTGTAACTGATAAATACATATAAAGTATTACTCCAGTTAAGGGGCAACTAAGAAGTGGGGGGATGATAGGAAGTTTTTCAACTTTTATACATGTTCATCTTCTGGTGTCCATCTAAATTCTTTGACACCTTTGATAAGATTGTAGAAAGTGAGGCATCGCTTTGCTAAATAACAGATAACTTGAGCTAAAACAGTGATTCTACCAATCAGCGTTTAGACCTCATAGATATTTTTTGGAGGAGCCATATCGATGATGGCTTTTTATCTTGGCTAGATTGGCTTTTATCCCTCTTTCAGACCCTAGGAATTTTCCCGAATATACTATCAAAACACATTTCACAGGGTTGAGCTTGAGATTATATTTATTGAGGATTTTGAAATACCTTTTAGAGATCATTGTGGTGATCTTTTAGAGTTTTGCTTTTGACAATCATATCATTTACATACACCTCTATATTTTTGTCGATCTATTCTAAAAAGATCTTGTTAACAAGCCTTTGATAAGTGCTCCTACAATCTTTAGTCCAAATGGCATTTTCTTGTAGCAATATAACCCTCTATAACACCCCTTACTTGGTCAGTTATCGATCGATCGCCGAACATAGCTAAGGAGTGTGCACATAACATGATATACATTCTCTATTTATACAACATTATTTAAAACATCTTATCATGCTTGGTTAGTTCATAAAAATATGAGTTTTCAAAAACTTTTAAAAATCGAGTTATATATTTAAAAATTGAGAATTTTCGTGCCAAAATTTCAGCAGCATAATAGTTGTATTGGGCACTATCCCAAATTTTGAATAGTAACTTACAATCAAGAAAACACTTTTAAATCATTTCATAATCATTTTCCCATTTCTGTAATGCTTCTAATCACTTCAAATCCATCATCAACATCAACACAGTTTCAACCTCAGGAAGAGATAACAATCAAGCATAAAACAATTTAAAGCATTTAAAATATAGTTACAAAATCATATACAAGTTACAATTACAACACGTTATGGTTTAGGCCAAGACTAATTACATCCAACATAAAAGTGCACTTTCTATTATCTATACATTTCACAATTTAATTACATATAGCAAAATATGCCAAAAGAATGGTCTTCTCTTACTTGTCTAGATGTTTCGAGGCTTGGACTCAATCATCTTTCTTACCTATGCATCACAAATAAAACAATGCGCTAAGAGATTTGCTTAGTGGTGTAATCGAAATAACTTTTACATAACGCCATAAACACATATCCATTCTAAATTATACATGATTGAACTAATCATCCTTATGATAAATGTAACATCATTCATCTCATGTATATGCATCATCTAACATGGGGAAATTGACATGCACATTAGGCACATTGTTGTATAATATACTACATGTCATTTGTACATGCTATCCATGTTGATAAATAAATGCAAATAATGTATACTCAATATCATTCATCATTCAAATGGCAAAAATTGTGTGGTGTATACAAAAGACTATCTAAACTCTTTTTATATTCATAAGATTGTCTTTATAAGACCCATATTAATAAGAACACAATTCCTATGGATATCGAGATCATCATGTGCAGTGACCCCATTTTGGACCTAAACGGATGTTGCACCAACGTAGTTGTACAATGATCCTATTGGACCTAAACGGTGGCTGTGCCTATATAGAAATGTGCAATGGCCCTATGGGACCTATATGGTGATTACATCCGCATGGGATTTGAAGATCATAAGAATATAGGTTTTTGAGTCAGACTAAAAGTGGACTCGTAAATCGTCATTAAGCACCGAAGTGCCCTAGTAGCTACTATCTATCCCTAGTTAACTGATCAACCTATGTAACGACCCGAAAATTTCAACTCACGTGAATAGTATTTTCCAAAACTTGAGTCCTATCAAATGTACCGACGAGTAGTATTAATTACGAGAGAATTTTGGGCAAAGTTTGAAGCTAATTCGAAATCGTTTGGATGGTTAAAAATGCTAAATAGATTTTATGGCAATATCCTGTAAATAGTGCCGTAGGCAAAGCTGGACCGTAAATAAAATAAAAAGTTACTCAAAATAATTCGAAAATATTATAGCATGATACTCAAATATTACGAATAGTCCATTGGCTTTGAAATCAAAATTTTTTGAGATCGAAAAGTATTTTTACTGAATTTTTGGGATATAAAATGCATTAATTTTTTGAGTTATTATCGTAGTTTGGGCTCGAGATTCTCGAGGATTTAAGGCTTAAATTTATGAAATTTTGGGGATAAAAATGGGAAAAAACTGATATTCCTATCAATTATAATATTTTTTCGAATGAAGAAAAAATTATTTATGGAAAAGTATAAAAAAGGAAATTCTAATTTCCTTCCCTACACACCATATCATCACCATCCACCCCTTTCTTCTTCAAAAAAAACCATCCCCTTTCTCCTCTCCCTTTCTCTTATGATTTCTTCCTCCACAAAGCCACCCATCCGAAAAAATTATAATCGAATCGAAGAGCATCCTGAGATAAGTCCATGACCCCAAAATCATCGGGAACGGCGGAGTATTTCGGGAGAAAAATCGAGAAGATTCCCGAGGTGAATAGTGACAACCTGACTCCCAGATACTTTTTTCGAGTTTGATATTTTTCACGAGTTCTTAGGGTGTTGTAGAGCATATATCTAGGATCGAAATATTTTTCCAACATGTGCATTATTTTATATTATTTTTTGAAGTTTGTACCCTTTTGTATTTATAGGCGAGGCATTGACCCGAGCCTCCCGAGGCAAGGAAAAGGCTTAGGCCGGCTTCGGGCATCCCATACGATCTAGTTTGGTAAGTGTAATCACATTAATTGGATTAAAATGCCTATGAACCTATTATATGCATTTGACATAAATGGGCATTTAATGATATAATGAGAATTTAATGCATAATTGAGTATGTATGACATGA
>CANXYI011509235.1:0-14405 GCA_948208565.1 Hura crepitans
GTTCCAGTTTTGGCATTGGTATACTCAGGATCCACACCTTCATATGTATGCATCACATTGGCACATGATAGAGGACTGAAATCTGAGCATGTGAACATAGATATACAAGTCAGTAATCTTATAGGACTATGAATGTGAAGAAGGTATATAGATAATGTCCTTTAGGGATTCAATAATGTCTATTTCCTATGGATTTGATTGAATTACGTTTTCATGAGTTTGATGTGATTCTGGGAATGGATTGGTTGTCAGAACATCAAGCTATACTTAACTATAAAAATAAGAGGCTGATCCTTTAGACTATAGAGCGATAGATAATGACAGTTATGGGCGAGAGAAACTATATGAATAACTTTATCTTGGCTATTACAATAAGGAAACTCATCCAAAAAAGATGTGAGGCTTACTTAACACATGTCATTGACACTGATGCTTTTACCCCAAAGCTTGAACAGATTCCAATAGTGTTTGAGTTTCTTGATAAGTTGCCAGGTTTGCCTCCACAGTGAGAGCTTGATTTTGAAATTGAGGTGTATCCTAGTATAACTCTTGTTTTTATTACTCCTTACCGAATAGCACCTACTGAACTTAAAGAATTGAAGGAGCAATTGTAGGAACTCTTAGATAAGGGTTTTATCAGACCTAGTGCTTTACCTTGGGGAGCACTTATGTTGTTTGTAAAGAAGAAAGATGGTTTGCTTTGGCTGTGTATTGAATACATAAAGCTAAATAAGGTGACAGTGAAAAATAAATATCCTTTGCCTAGATGACCTTTTTGATTAGTTAAGACGTACGGGTGTATTTTCTAAGATTGACTTGAGATCTAGATACCATTAACTTAGAGTCAAGGAATCTGATATTCCTAAAACTGTATTCAGAACTAGATATAGGCACTATGAGTTCTTTGCGATGCCATTTTGTCTCATAAATACCCTAGCAGCCTTCATGGACTTAATGAATAGAATATTTCAACCTTACTTGGATCAGTTTATGGTGGTATTCATTGATGATATTCTGGTATACTCTAAGACCAGGGAGGAATATGAATAGCATCTCAGGGTTATGTTACAGACTTTGAGGGAGAAGTAGCTGTATGCTAAGCTAAGTAAGTGTGAGTTTTAGTTGATAAAAGTAGCTTTTCTAAGACACATAGTGTCAGAAGAAGGCATTAGAGTAGACTCCAGCAAGGTTAAAATGGTGTTAGAGTGGGAACCACTCAGGAATGTGACAGAGATATGGAGTTTCTTAGGATTAGCTGGGCATTATAGAAGGTTTGTGAAGGGATTTTCCATGATTGTAGCTCCTTTGACTAGATTTATTAGGAAGAATGTGAAATTTGAGTGGGATGACAAATGTTAGGCTAGTTTTAAAAAGCTAAAAAAGATGCTGATAGAAGCTCCTATCTTGATTCAACTTGAATAGGGTATGGATTTTATTTTGTATAGTGACGCCTCACTTAATGGTTTGGATTGTGTGTTAATGTAGGAAGGAAAGATAGTAGCCTATGCTTTAAGGTAGTTAAAGCCACATGAGAGGAATTATCATACTTATGACTTAGAGCTAGCTGCCATTGTATTTGCTTTGAAAATTTGGAGGCACTACTTATATGGTGAGAAATGTTACATCTATATAGACCACAAGAGTCTAAAATACCTCCTAATTCAAAAAAATTGAGGCATAGAAGGTGGTTGGAGTTGATTAAGGATTATGACTACTTAATAGATTACCACCTAGGGAAAATAGTGTTTGAAAAGTTTTTTTTTTATACACATGGATTGGGCATGAAATGGTCTTTTTAGGTCAAGGTGAAATGACTATTTTCGAGGGCTAAATGGTTGTTTTATTGAAAGAGGAATCCTGTATGGATTCTACCTCTTTGGTAAAAAATGGTACCATTTTGCAGAGGTGAAATAACCATTTTGGCAAATCTTGAAATGACCGTTTGTCCCTCGAAATGGCTATTTAGGCAAGGTACAAAGTGGCTATTTCAAGAGCAAAATGATGTAGTTTTACCCCTCAGTGGTCCAAAGCTTGTAAAATGCAATATTTTAGTTATAAAATGTTTTTTCCTTTTTTAAATGCTTTACACCATGGGGGGCTTCTCCTCTGCACCCATCGTGGCTTCAATGTTAGGCATCGAGCTCAGGTTGTAATTAAAGTCACACTGTGAGGTTTTTAGGTTAGGTAAGGGCTCATGTTAAAAAATTAATAATGATTTTAAAACTTTGAGTAAAGAGATCTTCGAATCAGACATTAACATTCTTAATTATCAAAATTTTGTTCTTTTTTCGTCATTAGGCAATCTGAACACAGGAGCTCTGGAAAACCCAATGTCTACACCAAGTTGCACTAATGTGATCGAAAGGAAGCATTATTTATAATATAATTATCAGTAAAATTTGAAATGAAAATGAAATTATTAAGATAGTTAAAAATAGAAGTAAAAATTTTATAGCAGTGTTATATGAATAGTAACTTCGTTAAAGTTGGACAGTAAAATTTTGTTTTTTGCTTAAAATGACATAAAAATATTACAAATTGATACTCAAATATTATAAATAGTCCATTGGTATTGGAATTTGAATTTTTGAATATCAATAAGTATTTTATAAAAATCAAGCAAAGTTAAAAGTGTTAGTTTGACTCAATTTTTAAAGGTTTTCAAGCATGATTATTTCGAGCCTTTAGGGTTTTATTGTAAAAGGTTTTATCGAACCTAAAAAGTTGTTAATTAAGGCTTAAAAATAAAAGAAAGAATTTCTAAAAAATAGAAATGAGGTTTAGAAATTTTAGGCCTTTGGATGAAGAGGGAGACTAATCTTGGTCATTGAATTTTTAGAGTATTTAACAGTCAAAAGCTAGTCAAAAGAAATAAGAAACTCCTTTTTCTTCTTCTTCTTCTTCCTCTTGAGTTGATGAGATCAAACCCTCATTCTCTAACATTTTTTTCCTTTAATTCTTCTTAAAGCATATCTAAGCCTCCCATTAACTTTCAAACATCATTAAAAAGGGGCTGTTATACAAGATTATGATGGGAATTAAAGATCTAATGGAGTATTTTTGCAGAAATTCAAGTTAAAAAGTCTTGGAGTAGTGAACCCCTTTCAAGTAAGAGGTTTTATTTGAGTTTTTAAATTTTTTTAAATTATATTTTGGGTATAAATAAGAGTTTTTTAAAGTTAGTTTGAAGATTGGAAAGCGATGGAATTTATTTTGGATTTTTAAGTGTGTTATTGTGTTATGTTTGTAGATAGAATCTAGAGATAAAGGGAAAGGCGAGGAAAGAGCTTATTGAGGGTTAAGAAGTGCTTTAAAGCTAATTAAGTAAGTGTATACAATATACTAAGGCTAAAATTATTTATATGTGTTAAAGTGTGAAATTTGTGCATTTAGTGTCTGATGTATGGGCCAAACCATATGTGTGCTTGGATAGGTTTGGCCGAAAGTGATACATCAGATTATTATGTGTATTTTAAAGAGAATTGATGAGATTATGTATGTTTCTATATTAGATTTATTTGAAAAGGTGAATGTGTATCATAATTTAAGATAATGAACATTATGTTTTGAAAGAATGGAGTTTCAATACGTAGTAATCATGTGATGTTAATCTATGATCATGAACCATACAAAGGTATGTAATGTAAACTTATAATTGGGTGTGGATTATGGCTGAACCAATAAGGGCATTTAATAAAGTGAATATGTGTAGAGAAAATAGATGTATTATTACTAGGGATGAGAGTGGTTTAGTGTTTGGGAGTTGCCACCTGGCCTTTACACTAGGACCTCTGATCTTTTGTACCAAAAAGGATTGAAATTCAGATCTTATTCATGCTCAAATAATATGTTTCTTTGTATATTGTAACATTTATCAATCTATTTCCAAGTAAGCATGCATTATATTTAAAGCAGTTATGTCACATTTTCATATATAAGAAGTAAATTATAGTATTTAAAGAACATGACAAGTATGTTGTACATCCAAAAATTAGGTTATTGATTAATTGTTATTTTAGCTAATAATTACCTGTAATTCCATAGAAATTGGCAATAATTTCCCAACTCCTATCTCTACAAGATTGGTCTTTATTAAAATACAATTTTTATGTGACTTTTGATTAGGAAAAACTCAAATCCATTTTATTATGAAAATAATGATTAATTAGTTAAAAAAACCATTTTAATTTGAGATTTGGGCTTTAGCATGTAAAACAAGTTGTTTACTACCAATTACATCCCAAAATAAACAAGAGAATTAAAAGAGTACAAAACCAAAGAAAATAAAACAAAGAACTTAATTGGTCCCATCTATATGACACTACATTCATGCGGACTCTATGAAGCTCTAGTATGTGTTCATGCAGGCTACTGCTTGTAAGGGTCATTACATCTATCCAGACCTCTACTCCAGTGAGAAAGGTCACTTGCATACAACTCAGAGGAAAAGGTTAATGATACCAAATAAAGAATTATAAGGATTGACAAAGAGGACAAGAAATACAAATACATGTGAAAACTAGAAATCAAAGTTAATGCGCGGACTACTTTCCTCGTAAGAGGGAGTCCATGCGGATTACATTATAGAGTAAACATGCTCAACATAAGTCCATGTGGACTATATTCCTCATGAGTGGGAGTCTGTGCGGACTTCAAGATGAAACTAAAAGAGCAAAATAGGATTATCCGTATAAATTATGTTCCTCATGAGAGGGAGTCCATACAGATATACAATAGTTCCAATAAGTCAACAATATGCATATAAGAGAACAAAATAACTATATAGGGCAATGTCATACAAGCATATCAATATAGTGAATAGAATACATGAAAATATGATATATAAGACATAAGATACTATTTTTAAACCTAAGTTTATGCGGATGACATATCATACACATATCAATAAAGTAAGTTAGTGTAAATGTCAGCATGTTTATAGATAGTCCATGCAATAAGGATGAAAATTATAGAATAGTTATAACATGAAAACAATCAATTACACAGTATGAAATAACTTAAAGCGATGACTTACTCCTATGATCAAAGTAGGGATTTCATAAAATTGCCTCACTTAAGATTAATCCTTAGAGATCATAGGTCTATGAAAAAAATCATCAATATGCATAGTGAGAGGCCTCAAATCTTACCCTTGTAAGTGGACTTCAAGTAGTAATGCAAAAGGTAGGGTTTTGGAAGAATAGAATTTGAGTGTGGGCTAAGAGGACTAGTAGAGCATATCCTTATTGGAGTTCTCACCTGAACTCACGAAACGAATCTTTGGGATGCTCAAAACACTATTCTTAAAGAGCCTCTAAGCCTCTCTCTTGAGCTCACCCTTTACTCACACCCTAGGAGGGGTATTTATAGGTTCTGGGGTCAGATATCCTATCCAGAGGTAGTAGAGTCCTTTTAGGACTGGAATTCATCATCTAGATAGGGATCTCATGCTTTTGGAAAGTTTCATCAAGATAGGTTGCATTTAGTTCATGAAGACATGGCTTTGGCTTGTCTATAAGGATCTTGGGTTTTAGGCTCAACTTGTCCAGACTGGCTAAGGTGTGGACCTCATATCATTAAGTTCGGGAGGAATTATGCCATGTTAGTCTGTGTGGACTTGGTTTCAAGTTGCTTGCCTTGTTGCTTAAGCCTGTCTTTGGTTATCACTATAGAACAAAAGCTGAGGTGTCTATAGTTGCCCTACTTTGGTGCGTGCTTTAAAATGCCAAAGTAATAGTGCACATCAAAGTACCTAAGTTAGAAATACTTACCAGAAGGTATACTTACTTGGCACGAAGCTACATCAAATACGGATGCCTGCCCCCGAATCATTTGCAAAAGCTTACTGAACTTGAGTTGTATTTTCCTTTCAAAAAAGAATTGATATCATGAAGAAAACTACACCAAATACAGGTGCCTACTTATCCTTGAGTGAAGTGAAAATCTAACTAGATCAGAACATGTTTTTGCTTTGATGTTTCCAGATAAGGTTTGAAAGTAAGCTACATCGAATATGGAAGCCTACTCGTGAATTATCTATAAAAGCTTGCTAGATTTGAGTTATATTTTCCTTTTGAAAAAGAATTGATATTGTGATGAAAACTACACCGAATACAAGTGCTTGCTTATCCTCAAGGGAAGTGAAAATCCAACTAGATCAAAACATGTTTTTGCTTTGTTGTTTTCAGATAAGGTTTGAAAGTAAGCTATATCGAATACAGAAGCTTGCTAACCTTTGGGTAAAGATAAACTACACTAAATACGGGTTCCTGTCACCTTTGAGGGAATTTTAAGATGTTGTACTGAAGAAAACTACACTGAATATGGGTGCCTATTCGCTTCTAGGTGAAGATAAACTATATTGAATACAGGTGCCTATGTGATGCCCATAAGTCGAGGCTCTATGAATAATACCTCTGAGGCTTGAAAAGGGTTCCTAAAGTGTCGAGTGACCTTCACGAGGATTGAGATAGGGTGTACTAGTCATGAAACTTTGACTAGCCATAAAATGATGAAAAAGACTTAATTTAAAAATTTAGCAAAACTAATAAATTATTTTAGGCCATAATCTAGTGGGCCGCAGGCTTAGATGGATTTAGCCTAGGAATGACTCGGAATGTGCTCGGACAGATCTAAAAATAACATACCCTAAAGGTTAAAAATTCCATTGAGACTATTGGTAATGTCATTTGCTATTTTTCCTTAATTTTGATATTTTCACATAAATCGAGGAATTAGTTAACTATCTCGCCAAAGGAATTTTGACTAAAGATTTTATGGGCCCTAAAGAGGCCCAATCAAGGATTTTTAAAACTAATGCAACAATTTTTAGAGGTTTAAGTGAATTTTAAAAATTCCCCAAGTTTTAGCTAAAATCAGGCATTTTCGAGATGCTCGGGTGACACGTGTCACCACTCGAGCACCCCAGTCCCATTATAAATAGTATGCCATATGGACATTCCATTGCTTGGCATAGTGACACCTCAGTTCCCTTATTTTCTTCCTCCTTTCTTTCCCTTAGCTGCTAATGCCATTTTTCTTTTCCACCCTTAATTTTTGTTTCAATTCAATCTCTATTCTCACCATACATTCCACCAAAAATCACTTTAGTGAGTTAAGAAACCTTTCTTTCAATTTTTTATCATAATGTTACTCAAGGAAATTAAGAAAATTCATGGAACCTTAAGTTTACATACAAGGGTGGTTGAAAATTCAAGTCTTTGTGTAAGTGGTTTCTTTTAATTTTTATTTTATTTTAAGGGGATTTTATCATCCTAAGACCACTCATGTTTATAGATTTTCAATTGGAGGTCTATAAGATTTTTCATGATTTTTTAAATTTAGATGGGTGTGTATATAGGTGTGGGGAAGAAGGATATGCAAGAAGGGAAATAAAGCTTCTTTGGTGTAGAAAAAGCTCAAAGTTGTAATAGGTATATGAATTTGATTGAATAGAAACATGCCATATTGAGTTTGCTTGTGTATTACCATGATTTAGTGTATAGAAGTTATAATTTAAGTATGTTTTGTGTGGGAATTATGGATGTAGGCTTAGTGTGATGTTGGTTATGTAAGAATTTAGTGGTTTGTATGTTGAATTGATGTTGCAAATAGAAGTAAGGCCATAATCCTTTTTTGGCCAAGAGGTTTGGTGAGGTTTTATAGCTTATGAGTCATGTATATGGCATGGTTGTATAGTGTATGTAATGAGAATTGGCATGGTTAATATGGATGTGAATGTGTATATGATGAAAATGGTAAGAAAATATAGGTTTGGTAATAGATTTGGTGTGGTCGAAAGGTGTAGGCATAAGTAAAGTCATGTCAATGATGTAATAAGTGTGTATGTTATGGGAGATAGTATGGTTGGCATGGAAATAGGTGTATATGTGTTGAATTTGATGTAACAATGCATATGTGAATGTGAACATGGTGTGGTTGAGGCATGTGTGTGTGTCATGGCATGGCATGGCATGGGTAGCCGAGGCATGTATGTGGGGTGTAATAGTATGACATGTATGATTGAGATGTATGCATGTATGTGCATGCTAGGATGATGTTATATGACATGCATGTGTGATAAACTATGGAAATATGTATGTGTCCAACTGTAAACAAGCTTTGGCTGAGAGGTATGTATGCTATGGTGTTGTATGGTAAGTATGGTATGTAATGTGAATGATTGGCATAATGTCATGAGCATGTGATGTATGGCATTAAATTGGCATGAAGTATGTGAAACCATGTATGGAAATGTGGCATGTAATGTGATAAGTTAATGTAAGGAAAAGGGATTAGGAATTGGTGTAAAAATGGACTTGTAAGGTATAGGTAAAAATGGCCTATAATTATGACCTAAAATGGCATGAAGTAAATCATGGATTGTGAAATTTGAGTACTTAATTTTAGTGGCTATGTGAGGCCATTATTGTTATCTTCATTGGTTGAATGGAATGAAAGTATTTGTGGCCTAGAATGGCATGGCAAAGTGACTTGAATTTACATGGGAAAATGCCCAGTGAATAGTGGAAAATGTCCTTTAACAGTGTACTTGAAAAATAGAAATGACCCGTAACTGTCATATAAATTGTGTATATGAGATTAGCACTTATTTGTGACCTATAATGGATATGTAATAGGGCTTGACTAATGATACTAAACTTAGCCTAAAGTGGACTTCTGAATGCCTAAGTAAAAGGCTTAAACTTGCCTCGTTAAAAATTGGACCTATAATTGTTTGATAGTAAAACTGACCTGTAATTGTCCAGCTAAAATTGAAATATGGAATTAAATTACTAACTATCTATTAATGTATTATAAATATTTTAAAAAGATGATCAGTAATAAAATAAACATAAATAAGAGACTATTGGCCCAATAGCTAGACACCCACTGGATGGATTGATCGGTCAATTATGGATTAGCAGCTACTAGATATTTGTCTATTTGTCAGACTAGGCCGATGCAGCGGTCGGGGTCCATAAGATGGGCCACTGCACTATGATTTAATGATTACATTTTTCTACTTAACAAACTAGGCTGGTGTAGCGGTCGGGGTGCACAAGATGGGCCACTACACTATGGCTGGTGCGGAGCTCGAGGTTCAAAATGTAGGGCCACTGCATAGTTTTATTTCCCTCTTGGTCCAGCGTTTGAAAGTGTAGTTTACCTAGTTGGGCCTATTTAATAAATTAAATATTATATTTGATGATAGATAATAGTGATACATAAATTATGGATAGACTAGAATGGGTTAAGTGTAATAATAGAATTATCAGTCTAATTAATAAAACAATATTATTTGTAAAATGTTTCATAAAATAATATTATTTTGTGACATGACTATTGTATGCTGCATTCGTGCATTCTTGGCATGTTTAATTCATCTATGTGCTATAGTGACATGTTTTTATTCTTTCAAATTACCATTGAGTTTCATACTTGGCGTACTAATGTTTTGGTGAGTAAGTAATAATAGGTAGCAGTGTAGCCTTAAGTTTTGTGTAGTGTAGCAGTAGAGGCACTGAAGGGTATTAGATTTTGTACTATTTTAATGGTTTTAGTAGGCACTCATGTATATACTGTAGGTTGTGGGTTCAACAAGCTTTGGAGCTACTAGTGGTTTATAATATTAAGTTAACCATGTGATGTCTATAAATAAGACTATGGATCTAAATGGTTAAAATTCTATCTGATACTTATAATTTTGGGCTTGAGGCCCTATGTGATGACTGATTATGGTGATTGATATGCTCATGATATTAGAGGACTGGAAGGGTCCAGAATGTGATATAAAAAGTGGTTGAAATTATAAAAGAATTTTTAATAGATTTGAATTTTTAGAATGCCACCTGGGTAGCTGTTGTGCTACCTAACTCTCATAGGAATTTATAATAGCCTATTAAATGGATTTTAGGATTAAATATGCCTTGAAAAATAATGTCTAAGTGGTAGACAAAGAAATTAGGCAATATCTAATAATTAAAATAAATATTCTATAAGTTTTAAGGAGTGCAGGCTTGGGAAAATTTTAGTATGGGTGACCTGGTGGGAAGTGCATCACCTATTGGGTTTCTTCGAGAATTTGGTAGGGGGTGTCACAGCTTGTTTGCCTTCAGATGATTTGAATTGAAGCTGAAGAAAACTACACTGAATGCCGGTGTCTATTTGCCTTCGAGTGTAGATAAACTACACTGAATATGGGTGCTGTTTACCTTCAAGTTGGTAATTTACAGATGGACTAGACCAAATCTAGTGATAAGTCAAAGAGTTGACTGAACCTAATCTGGTGATGAGTTTGGAGATGCTAACTGAACTGAATCTAGTGATAGGTTTGAGTAGGTTAACTAAATTGAATTTGGTGATAGGTCTATAGTATGTTGACTGAATCGAATTTGGTGATAGGTCTAATTATGCTAACTGAACTAAATTTGGTGATAGGTCTAACTAAGCTGACCAAATTGAATCTAGTGTTAGGTTTGAATAGGTTGACTGAACCGAATTTGGTGATAGGTCTAGGTATGCTGACTGAATTGAATCTTGTGATAGGTCTAAAAAATAGTCTGATGTCATAGACCAAATCGAATATGGTGATAGGTCTTAAGCAATAGTCTGATATTGTGGACCGAATCCAATCTAGTGATAGGTATTAAGCAATAGTCTGATGTTATGAACCGAACCAAATTTGGTGATAGGTTTTAAGCAATAGTCTGAACTATACCTAGTGTTAGGGATAGTGATATCATGTGTACGTATGTCATGTGTGATGTAAGTGCATGACTAATGCATGAGTTAGAGGCTTCAATGTAGCAGATATATGGCTAGTGCATGTGAGCATGCATGATTGAATGTAGTGCCCTACATGGATAAGTTTTTTCTTAGTTCTTAGACAATTAGAAGGATGAACCTTCTTTTTATAATGCATGGAGGAATGTGACTTTATTCTATATGATGCATGTGCATGTTATTTCTCCTTCATGTGACCAATGTCTGATAAGATGCTTATGCATGTAAACCTAATGAGTGGTGTGCCTAAAGTGTATGGCTAATATTGGATGAATAAGCATGAAACTATGATGGTGATAAATGAGATGATTTATTGCACTCTATCCTAAGAATGAGTGTGAAATCCTAAAGGTGATGGATAAATGAGATGACTCTAATGATAGAGTTATTCAATGTGAATATGTCATGAATGGGTCGATATGTATCTATTGATTATGTGCTTACTTTGATAAGTGCGGGTGAATGAATTTGGTGATGAATGAGTGATATGCGAATAGGTTCCTAATTTTTGCTATATGAAGGAATGTAGCAATGTATGTTTTTAATTGAGTGGTGAATAATGCATTTTTGATGAACGTAGTGATACATGTTAGCTCCTAATCTTTTCTAAATAAAGGAATAATGCATTTCTAATAAATGTAGTGATGTATGTGTTTTTGCTTATTTTCTTCTAAACGAATGAAGAATTTGAATGAATGGTGAATACATGTAAGACATGACTATGACTTTTAAATGAAAGATTGATGAGTGATGAATACAGATGTATGATGAATGTATTTTTACTCATGATGATTGAATGGTGAAGGTGGATATGTGTTGAATGATGAATGCATCTTTTCATAAGATGAATGAATCTAATGATTGAGAGATGATGAATGTACAGACAAATGAGTGTCTATTCCCAGTATGAATGAATCTATTTTCTACCTGATGGATGCATGGGTAACTATGTGTTTGGATCTATGAAATAGTACATGTCTTGTTGCTGAGATCATTCTCCTTTCAAGCTTATCGTAAGGAAGGTTTAGGTTTGAGAAAAGAGTGAAGTTATGAAGTTGTAAGCTAGGTTGGGGTAATAAGTAGTCTCTTAATGAGGTCTAGTTATGGTGATGGAAAGGTTAGGGAAGGTAGGTTGAGAGGTGAACAATGGTGAGGCCAAGGGTTTGGTGAAAGGTCAATTTGCCATGGAGAGCATTTAAGCATGAAGGATGAGCATGCACATGTATATGATTGTATAGCATAGTACTCTTGTTATTAGCTAGTCCAAAGATTTTCTAACTAAATATTTTCTCTTAACCTCTAATTGTTGCCTAGATCGCCTTTTGCAGGTTTTTAATCTAGCAAGGATCTTTATTCTTTTAATTCATTTTTATATTTATTTTTTTTGTTTTGAATTCAACTTATCCACATTTGGCTAAGGCTTAGAATGTGATGGCTCGATAAGTTTTGGATCTCTTGCCATAGGAGATGGAGTTTTTTTAGAACAACAAGTGGCTTGTTATGGGCACCAGCTTCATGCCCCCCAGCATTTTGAATCATTGTGCTTCTATTGAATGTCATCCTTTTGGTCTTTCTGAGTACTGCATTGATGATATCTCTATTATTAGTTAGTCATGAAGATTTTTTGACTAAATATTATCTCTTGAATTTCCTAAACTTTTGCCTAGGCTCATGCTCTTGTTTGATCAACCCAGTGGGAATTAACAAATTAATTTTTTTTTCTTTTGAATGAGGTTAACCATAGTTAAAAAGAGAATGCTCCTTTGTTTAAGGCTTAAGGGAAATCTTTTAAGCTTTAGAGTTTAGCACCTTTTGACTTTTGGATTTTTGTGTAAGCAAAAACCAAAAATATTTGACTTTTTAGTATGATTGCCATGAGCTTTTAGGCTTTAAAGATGATGATACATAATGAATTTGAGAATTTAAGTTTTGGAGTCTGTGAAGTTTGGACTTCTTTTAAGATTCGAACAAAAGGCATTCTTTTAGGTGTAGTTGCCCCCACCTTATTATTTCCTTTCTCTCATCTTATATTCAGGAATATTTCTCATACTTTACAAGGAAAGATCAATTTTTGAGCTTCAAAATTGTGTGTAATGGAGGTGAGCCATCATAAATTGTTTGTAATAGGTGTGGATTAAGGTCATCATGTTTATTTCCCTTTTTTTCTTTTTTTTTTAATTTCTCAACTCACTTTCAAGAGTATCATGCTATGCAGTGATCATGGTACACAAAGACGCTCATGAAAAGCCAAAATGGTGTTTTATTAAACTTTACTGATCCAACATAGAAGAAAGAAACAAATAGAAAAGAAAACTACGACAGTCTTCACATTTTCATTGGATCTGTCCATATCTTTGATTAGTGTGATATGGTAGTTGGTCAATAGCTGGCCCATGGGCTAGTAGACCGAATGTGAGGAAGAGAGAACCTCACTTTTCAGAGATTTGAGGAATGTTGGTGAGGTCTGGTAATAAGTGATCTTCAAGGTAGAGAATCACACCACATTTTATGAGGTCTTGGATAGCTCGACGAAGGGCTTTGTAATTGTTAGTTAGGTGGCCAGTCTTTTAGTGGTAAGCATAATATAGGTCATGGCGATGGTTAAGTGGAAGTGGTGAAGGGTGATGTTCAGGTATTAAGTGCCAAAGGAGGTTCTCTTCTTTTAATTCCTTGAGTATCATGGACAAAGACTTATTTAAATAAGGAAGTCTATGGGAAATCTTTCTTCGCCTAGTTTTTTGGTTATTGTTTGCCCCCATGGTTGAATTCATGTTTGTCAAGTTCTTTAGAGCACCTTGTTGTTGGACTTTAGGACCAAACCTCTCTTTAATCTTTTCTTCTATAAGTGCTATCATCCTTTGTTCTAATGTGGCCATCACTTTGTTAAACATGCCTTTAGTCATAAGCTGGTTTTCACCATTAATTTTGGGTTTGGTTGCCATTTTAGAGATGGAGAGTGTTGAAAGAAGGAAGGAGAGGAGTGAGTCTTTTCCTTTGAAGAGCCTAACTGAAGGATAATCTTTATAGTTAATGTGATACATTCATTAATTTGATATGATACGTGCTTTAAGCATTATGATTATGATGCTGCGTTATGCTTAACATTCATGGGTGATTGTAAGATTAAAGGTTAGTGATGTACATGATATGCCTAGACATAATGTGACTGCAAATGCATGTGGATATGTGATGGATATGAGGTTCACATTATAGTATGCCAAGTGTATGCATGGGATGTAACTTTTATGACTCAAATGCATGTGATATGTACATGACATGCCTAGACATAATGTGGATATGTGATAGAGGCATGCCACACTAATACTAGGTAAGATGGTACAAAGTGAATGAAGCCTACATGATAAATGACATGTGTCTAGGTATGGTTTGCCAAATGTGAATGCAAGGATGAATATTGCATGTCTAAGCCTAACTAGTATGCATGAACAATATGTGATGATGTGCCTAGGCATAATGTGGCTGTATGTATGTATATGGATATGGATGAAGTTTGTATGTTGCATGAAGCTATGCATATGTGCTTAGTTATGGTAGCAGGGTTGATGCATGGATGATGGCTTATGTATGATTCTAAGGGATTACATAGCTTATGACACAAT